>CAEMYA010002106.1:220821-232825 GCA_903131615.1 Diplodus sargus
TGGTGAGGAAAGAGAAGCTGCAGGAGGTGGTGGGAAACAGCCAATGGAAAATCAACAACACCCGGGACATGGAGTCCAAACCTCGCCCTGCTCACATCATTGTGAGGGAGGCGCTCAGTCTGGTGGGCGATATGATCGAGTACAATGAGATCAGCAACAACTGTGAGCACTTTGTGATCAAGCTGCGCTACGGAAGAGCTCTGTCCCTGCAGGTCAGTGGTCCCATTTTTTCTTTCTTTTTTGGCTGTAGTGACAAACAGAGAAGAGTTAGCAGTGTTAGAACGGATGTAGCCAGTTGTTTTTGAAAGTGTGATTCTTTGGTTTTTGATACTCTATATTTCCCAGAGTTGTGAATGATTTTAAAGGACTTTAGATTGTCCAGAGAACTCTGCTCATCATCTAACTTCAAGGTGTGTGTTGCCCTCCACAGGTGAAATAGGCAGCTGTTGCTCCAGTCGTCTGGCCTCTACCGGTCCCTATAAGAGTTGCGGTAGACTTCATCAGAAGATGAGAGACAGACTGACAGACTTCTTCCTCCACCTCTCCGCCTATCTGAAACGTTCCATTTCTTAATTAAGATGCCAAAATGAATTTTTAAACATTTTTAGATAATTAAAAAAAATGATTTAGTGAAACGCTCCTTGAATCAAATCTGAATGTCTCTGAAGTCCAAAATGTTCACTGTTGCCAAGACATGATAAGACAAGAATGTCTTAGACAATCAAAATTAGCTAATTATTTATCACAGACATGTCTTGTAATGTCCCACACACTCTCTTTATTGTAAGAGCTCCTCCATGAACTCAGTTTCATGATGTCTGAACCAATTCAACACTTCTGTTCTTGTCTTCTGTCCCCGCTGATTGTTTGACAACTGAGCTGTCGCTTATAAAATTCTGTCTCCTCTGACATTAAATTCTCTGTCATTGCTTTAAATAAAGAATAATCTGTATGATTCTGGATGGTAATCTTTCTTTCTGCAACATTTCGCACGGCGGCCATTTTCCTCTGAGATCATGCTCAGGTGGGAAATCCAAATAATGTTATCAAAAGGATGAAGTCGTATGCAGAGAATCTGACAAATAGTTATAATTTCACAGCTACCTAATTAATCAGATACTGGTAAGACAACGGACACTGAAAATCTGGGAGGTTTCAAGATTTCATCTATTACAGCAATTATTTTTAATCATGCAACTGTTACAGCGTGTATCTAATGTGTTATTGTCTATACAATATAATGTAATTAGTTTTAAAACAGGTTAAGTTTTGCATTATCTTTGTATAACCCAGTTTATGTCAGAGAGTCTGTCTGGCTCAGATGTTCTGCAGTTATTGCCAAACACAATCTTTTGCAAAGTCAAACCTCATTTTTTCTGTGTGTCCTAATCAAAGTCTGATGAGAAACTGTTCAGGGACCTCTATCAAAATATATGAATATCTTTAGTGTTGGCCTTCAGTGCATCATCCTCTGAGCACCACAGGGTGGAGCCTCTAACACACAAGCTTCACCAAGAAGACGACACTCAGGCTGTGGTGAATCAAACAATGTGTCCGCTGGCTGAACTGTCTGTAAGAAGTGATGGATAATTCATAAAAAGGTGAGGAAACCCTGTTTGATTTGAAAAAGCTGGTTAAACAGCCTTCATGTGCGTCTGCTCCCCACTTGAGTCCTGCTGCACTGTCCTTCTGAACTGACCGCATCAAGCAGTCCTCCTACATCACAGTCATTGTTCAGCTCAGGACTTGTGGCCGCAGCCGGCCATGAAGAAGACACGGTAGAAGTTGTCGTGTCAGCTACAATGATTCAAAGTGACTCATTGTCACGATGAGGATCAACACACAAATGAAAACTCCTCAAACCTTTTTGACATTATAATGTACATGTTACATCATAATAGAAAAGGGTGGTACAAAAAAATGTCTAATTAGGAAGGATATGTGTGAATACATTTAAATGGAGCTTTGAATGTCAAGACTGCTCATCAGATTCCTGCCTGCAAACTAAAAGATGTTACATTTTCCTCTGCAGGTGCGTAAAGCAAAAAAAGTGTTTACAGGTTTTGGGGAGAATGACTACATATGTGAAAAAAGTAGTATGAAGCCTTTTGTGTTTCCAGAGGAAGCTGCATGTACTCTGATTAATAGCCTGATAAATAAATGGAAGTGTGGTTTTCCTGCTCCACCTAATAAACAATCCGCTCACTGGCACGCAGCTGAAGTTTGGTGGTGGGCTTCTTAGAGGCGTCTCAGATATTGGACATTATTGCTAAAGGTAAGAAAACAACCAAACAAACTGTAACTGAGGACTGTTGTGATTTCTAGTTCGAAGAACCTGCAGCATTTGTATTATTTTGTTTATTTGCTAAAATATTAAAACGGGGTCTGTCGGGGTCGACTTTAATCTTGAAATGTCAAGTTTATTCTGGATATTTTGACTTTATTCACCTCCTCTCATTATATTTTTCTCAGCCCTGGTCCTGACACCTCAAGCTGGTTCAGAGAGGTGCAGAGTAAACA
Organism: Diplodus sargus; assembly: GCA_903131615.1. Taxonomy (NCBI): domain Eukaryota; kingdom Metazoa; phylum Chordata; class Actinopteri; order Spariformes; family Sparidae; genus Diplodus; species Diplodus sargus. The sequence continues at coordinate 223,342 of CAEMYA010002106.1, forward strand.
TGTTGGGTCTGTGGATTTAGGTTGACTGTTATTTTGTTCAAGAGAAATTATCATAAATCTAAACTTTAACTTAAATGAGGTGACCAAATGAGCTGTAACAAATGTCGTAAATTAAGGATAAATAAAAACGACACCTTCTCAGCAAAATGTAAAAATAAATATTGAAAACGATCATTTTAAAGGTGTTTTTGTACTTTCGAGTGTTTTAAGGTTACTTACCGGAAATTAAAACAGAAACTAAATCGATGTAGTGGAAAGTTTTGCTCAAAACGGTACCTCAAACTAAGAAAAGTAACACCTGTTAAAGAGTTTAGATAACAAACTGAACACTTTAATACTCATGAAGGCAGAATTTACTGCAGGACTGTTGCATTAAACTACATTAGTGTTCCCAAAAAAATGGCTACTGAGTGTATTGGTGGGGACTGAAGTAACTAGGAGAGATTTTAGTCACATAATTTGAATTTCTATTATTTCCACTGGATAATAGAAAATATGTCTGTTGTTATTACATTTATTTTTATTCACCCATTAATATAAAAGTATGTTATTATTCAGTGATAAGCACAAAGGAACTATAACCAGCATGTTAACCCTGTGTTGAAAATGATCAATAAATCAACCTTGTAACTTGTTTCCTCAGTAAACCAGTCAGAGTTTGTTCTTTGTCCTTACAACCATCGATTATTATTCTTATTAGTGCAGTGCCTGTAGGAAATATGTGTTCCTATAGAAAAGTGGGAGGTTAAGAAGCATTTTCACTGATGACCAAATGAGGCTGTTTGAAGGTGGAACGTCAGGGATTTTTAGGTTTTTTATGAAATCTGATATTCCAGGGTATAATTGGTCGTTTTTGACTATTTTTGATTTTGCCATTATATTTCACCTCAAAAACTATTTACTTGGTGTGATTATTTTCAGCACAACCTCACATGTGTGACTGTACAGTTATTTTTTCATTTTGACATATTGTATTAACACAATGGACCTAAAACCACAAAAAAAACCCATAAAATCTGAGTAGAAAAAGTTATTTTTTACTGTGAAAACCACAAATATGCTTAACAAACCATGTTTTATTACTTAAAATGCAAATATAAATTGTTGTTTGCTGAATATGTGCATACATTTTAAAAATGTACAAAGTTTTGTGTAACTATTTACATTTAAATGCAGGCAATGCTCAGGTCTGCCTGAGCTCCTTCCAGCTGAATGAAGAGCTGCACTGCCTGTTGCACATTCAGCTTCTTCTGTTTTGACTCATTAAACAAAAAACCGACTCCACTACACACTAAACACACGACACCAAACACTACATAACACACTAACTATACTCGCCAAACACACTAAATGTCACAAATCTCTCAATTCTTAATATCGCTGTGTGTACACCGGCCGTCGTTGCCTGTCAATCATCCGTCGACATCCCTCCCACAACTTCCTGTTGCTCTACAACCAAACTAGCTGCTTGGACACTTTCGTGACAAAAGCCCGTTTTGACCGTTTCTTCTGCACCACACACAAAGCAAACGTGACGGCAATGTTCACGAAAAAGCGTGGCGGACATTATATACCCTAAGTCCGGTTTTAGACATGTCGGTGCGTCCGGTCCGTCAGCTCGGGAGTTGGGCCGTGTAGGTTGGTTAGCGGCTAGCAGCTAGCAGCTAGCTACACACGAACATCCACAGATTACGATTCCACTTTGTTGTCCGCGCGCCTCCGCATCTCCTCAGACCCGAACAGAGCGGTCCGGTCTTGTTTAGTCACATTAATCAACAACAGTCAGTTTAGATCATGCACAGAACAGAACGGGACCGAACCGCCGGCTAACTCCCGGCCCAGGTCGCGCCGCTGCAGGTATAAATCCGCTCTCCGCAGACCTGAACAGACACGGTCCGGTCTCGTTTGGTCTCATTAATCCACAACAGTCAGTTTAGATGCACAGAACAGAACGTGACCGAACCGCTGTCTAACTCCCGGTCCAGCTCGCGCCGCCGCAGGTATACATCCGCTTGTTTCTTAACATATGTCGTAGGCTTGAGCTCTGCAGTGATTGGCTCTAATGCGCATGTCACTGTGCTGGCTTGGTAGACTATGCTCCAGAATGTGTAAAGCATTTATGAAATAATTTATTCACGGTATCATTGCAGTCCAAACAAATGCGAAGTCGCACACCACTGAACCAAACGGCAGCCATGTTGAAACTCTCAGGTCATTCTGATCCTGATCCGCAGAGATATTTGAGGCACACACACACACACACAGACAGACAGAGAAATTTCTTGCTTTTATAGAGAGATATACAACAAAACAGCAATTGATGAGTGAGTTTTCAATTTACTATATCCTTTATTGTACATATTTACTTCCTCATACTGAGACAAAATCTGTTCCCTAAAAAAGTCCTTTAAAAACCCTCCAGGGATCTAAAAGTATCTGTGTACAGAGTGATTAGATAACACGATGCTATAGAGGCTATTTTACACAGATATGAATACAGGTGTGTCTTTGACACAACACGTTTGAAAACCACTGCCCTGACTAATAAAAGCTTGAAATAAAGACTACTACTACTCTTTTCTAACACAATTCCCACATCAATGATGCCTCAACATTACATTTACTTCTCTCTTTATCTCATGTTGTGTGCTAATGAAATGATTTGTTCCTGCAGGTGCTGAGAGTCATCTGGAAGGTGAAACCAGTTTAAGGTTTACAGACGACACAAACTGAAATGGGCCAGTCACAGGTTAGGAAACTGTCACTGGATCAGAATACTAAATCGTCTTCTTCCAATTATTTGTCCTCTTTTCAGTGTTGTCTTCTTTTCTTTGTCTTTATCTGTGGTTCGTCTACAAGCCAACTTTGCATTTGCATACTGCCATCTGCTGCATGTGTAGAATGCTGCACTTGTTCATTCAAAGAGGGAAATTAAGCTCAATGTTTTCTGCTGTATTAATCAGCTTTATGATTCACCTTTAAAGTCTTATATTATCTGTGCTTATCTGTATAATCCAGATTATGTTAGAATTCTCAAATGTACTGCAGTTGTTTCCAAACAGTCTGTTGCAAAGTTAAACATGTTTCCTGTTTGTTCCAATTCAAGTCTGAGGAGACACCAGAGCCTGGGGACTTGATTGAGATCTCCCTATTTGCCCGTATGCATACGCACTGGGCTGTGTATGTAGGTGATGGCGACGTTGTTCATGTTGATCACCGGGCATCACCACTCTGTAAATCCTCTGTGTGTACTGCTACTCTCTAATCCTGACCTGTCAGTCTGGAATAATAACAGCCTGTTGGCACTGTGAGATTCACAGGCCAGATTCTCAAATTAGATTATTTGTTTGAACTGATTCATGATTAATAAATCACTAAAAATACGTTGCAATATTTACTTCATAATCCGGCACAAACTCTGTTTATCTTTTGATTCAAAGCTTCCGGCAGCTCAAGGTTTCTCCTGACTGGGAATGCAGTGGTGAGGAAAGAGAAGCTGGAGGATGTGGTGGGAGACAGCGAATGGAGAATCAACAACATCATGACGTTAAAACCTCCTCCAGCTCACATCATTGTGGAGGAGGCGCTCAGTCTGGTGGGCGAGATGATCGAGTACAATGAGAACAGCAACAACTGTGAGCACTTTGTGATCAAGCTGCGCTACCAAAGAGCTCTGTCGCTGTAGGTCAGTGGTCCCATTTTTATTTTATTTTGTTGGCTGTAGTGACAAACAGAGAAGAGTTAGCAGTGTTAGACAGGATGTAGCCAGTTGTTTTTGAAAGTGTGATTCTTTGGTTTTTGATACTCGATATTTCCCAGAGTTGTGAATGATTTTAAAGGACTTTAGATTGTCCAGAGAACTCTGCTCACCATCTAACTTCAAGATGTCTGTTGCCCTCCACAGGTGGAATAGGCAGCTGTTGCTCCAGTCGTCTGGCCTCCACCGGTCCCTATAAGAGCTGCAGTAGACTCCATCAGACGATGAGAGACAGACTGACAGACTTCTTCCTCCACCTCTCCGCCTATCTGAAACGTTCCACTTCTTAATTAAGATGCCAAAATGAATTTTTAAACATTTTTTTAGATAACTAAAAAAAAAAGATTTGTGAAAAGCTCTTTGAATCAAATCTGAATGTCTCTGAAGTCCAAAATGTTCACTGTTGCCAAGACATGATAAGACAAGAATGTCTTAGACAATCAAAATGAGCTAATTATTTATCACAGACATGTCTTGTAATGTGTCACACTCTCTCTTTATTGTAAGAGCTCCTCCATGAACTCAGTTTCATGATGTCTGAACCAATTCAACACTTCTGTTCTTGTCTTCTGTCCCCGCTGATTGTTTGACAACTGAGCTGGCGCTTATAAAATTCTGTCTCCTCTGACATTAAATTCTCTGTCATTGCTTTAAATAAATAATAATCTGTGTGATTCTGGATGGTAGTCTTTCTTTCTGCAACATTTCGCACGGCGGCCATTTTCCTCTGGCGTCATGCTCAGGTGGGAAATCCAAATAATGTTATCAAAAGGATGAAGTCGTATGCAGAGAATCTAACAAATAGATAAAATTTCACAGCTACCTAATTAATCAGACACTGATAAGACAACAGACACTGAAAACCTGGGGGGTTTCAAGATTTCTTCTATTACAGCAATAATTTTTTTAATCATGCAACTGTTACAGCGTGTATCCAATGTGTTATTGTCTATAAAATATAATGTAATTAGTTTGAAAACAGGTTAAGTTTTGCATTATCTTTGTATAACCCAGTTTATGTCAGAGAGTCTGTCTGGCTCAGATGTTCTGCAGTTATTGCCAAACGCAATCTTTTGCAAAGTCAAACCTCATTTTTTTCTGTGTGTCCTAATCAAAGTCTGATGAGAAACTGGAGGCTGTTGACTTGATTGAGATCTTCAGGGACCTCTATCAAAATATCTGAATATCTTTAGTGTAGACCTTCAGTGCATCATCCTCTGAGCACCACAGGGTGGAGCCTCTAACACACAAGCTTCACCAAGAAGACGACACTCAGGCTGTGGTGAATCAAACAATGTGTTCGCTGGCTGAACTGTCCATAAGAAGTGATGGATAATTCATAAAAAGGTATATTTTTCTCAGCTCTGGTCCTGACACCTCAAGCTGGTTTAGAGAGGTGCAGAGGAAAATTTTTGCGACTGTGGATTTAGGTTGTGCATGTTAATTTGTTCAAGATGAGCTGACCAAATGAGCAGTAACAAATGTCGTAAACTAAAGTTAAATAAAAAAGGCAATTTATTTTGACACAAAGAAATCAAAGCTGTTTTTGACACTGACACTTCATGTGTAGCCTTTGCAAAGACACACTAAAACTACTGTGAACTAAATGTATAAAAACTAAACCATCCTGAAAAACTAAACTAGAAACTAACAAACGAACTCTGGAAACATCCTTAAACTGACCTCAAACTATAAAAAGTAACACCTGTTGCAGAGTTTAGATAAAACACTGAACATTATAATTAGGGATGCACCTATTGTCATTTTTTGGGCCGATTCTGATTTCCGGTTTTTCATGGAGTTTGACCTGCCGATGCCGATTTTGGCCGATTCCGATTTCATTTTTTCAAACCACTTTACAGCACACAGAGAGATTTGTTTTCCATCTTTTCTTTAACAAAACATTTCAACATAGAAATACAATCAACTTATCAGTTGTCTAATTTAAGGTGCAATATCGAAATATTATGCTTCCCAGTGTGGGACATTCACACACTACTAAATGTAATCCACTGTAATCGCTATGAAATAGATCTTTGTAAATTATGGTCTGGGAAAATCAATAATTTATAAATTATTAAATAAATAAATAAAAATACAAATAAAAAGAACAACCTGGAGTCAAGAACTGTTGCCAATGTGTAAAGAGGCTCCTTCTAGATGTCACTATCTCTTCACAGTCCGGTCCAGAAGAACATTTTGGAAAATAACTCTTTAAATGGTGACTAAAAAAAAACCATTTTCAGAATCAGAATCTAAGACATGAGAATAAATAGTGTAGAAGTTGCTGCTTGAAAATATATTAACCTCTTGAGCATTAGACAACTTTTTTACCTTTGTTTTCTTTATTATTATTGTTATTATAATTATTATTATTATTATTATTATTATTATAGAATCAGCTCCGCGATCAGCTCCGGGCAGGGCTGCTTTGGGTTCCAGCTGCCTGGTTTATTTCCGACAGAAGCTGCAACAAGCTGCACAGTCAGCAAGTCAACGCCCTTGTCAGGCTTAGGTTAAAGGGGGAAAAAACTAAAAGGCTTTGGAGATAGGAGTTGGACCCAAATGCAGTTACACACGGGAGGCAAGGAAAAAGGGGAACGAAAGGAGAGCTTAATTAAATCAAAGCTGAATGCACAAAAACAAAAACAGACAAAACGGGACGAAAGGCAAAGTAGCAAACAAGAACTAGACAAAGTGCAAACCAAATAGCAAAGTTCAAATCAAAATCCGAAAACACATACCAAGAGGAACTGGAAAATGACAGGAACTGGAAAATGACAGGAGCAGGAGCTGACAAATACAATGACTGGACAAGGACTGAAGGGAAAACACAGACTAAATACACAGACATTGATGATCAGACAAGAAACAGGAGAGGAGAGAGAGGAGGGAGGAGGCCAGGTGTGGTAACGAGGGGGAGGAGCACATGAGAAAACATGAAGGGAACAATACAACAGACAGAGGGAGACAGAGGGGAGAATAATTTTGTGAGTAACGTGTGTTGTAAAATGATAAATAAATCTACCTTGTAACTTGTTTCCTGAGTAAACCAGTCAGCGCTTGTCCTTTGTCCTTACAACCATTGATTATACTTGTAATATACAATGTAACAACAATTGAAGAGTGAGTTTTTAATTCACTATATCCTTTGCTGTGTGCCTTTGACACAACACGTTTGAAGACCACTGCCCTGACTAATAAAAGCTTTAAATAAAGACTACTACTACTTGTTTCTAACACAATTCCCACATCAATGATGCCTCAACATTACATTTACTTTTCTCTTGATCTCATGTTGTGTGCTAATGAAATGATTTGTTCCTGCAGGTGCTGAGAGTCATCTGGAAGGTGAAACCAGTTTAAGGTTTACAGACAAAATAAACGCTGACATGGGCCAGTCAGAGGTTAGGAAACTATCACTGGATCAACACTAAATCGTCTTCTTTGTCTGTGTCCTCTTAGTTTTTGTCTTCTTCCGCTTATTCATCATCTACTTCTTCTTTGTCATCTTCTTTATCTTCTTCCTCTTATTCTCATCATCTTCTTTGTTGTCTTCTTAATCTTCGCCTTTCTTAATCTTCTTCATAATTTTCTTTGTCATCTTTGTCGTGTTCTTCTCTGCTGTCTTTTTCATTCTTCCTTCGTTCATCTTTGTCTTTATCGGTGTTTCAATGGCAGTCTACAAACCAACTTTACAGTTGGATACTTAACCCAGATTATGTCAGAGTTCTCAGATGTACTGCAGTTGTTTCCAAACAGTCTGCTGCAAAGTCAAACATGTTTCCTGTTTGTTCTCATCCAAGTCTGATCTGACACCAGAGCCTGGGGACTTGATTGAGATCTCCCGATTTGCCTATCAGCACTGGGCTGTGTATGTTGGTGATGACGACGTTGTTCACGTGACAGCACCACCAGGTGGTGAGTCCTCTGTCTGTACTGCTACTCTCTAATCCTGACCTGTCAGAGTCTGGAATAATAACAGCCTGCTGTCACTGTAACATTTACAGACCAGATTATCAAATAAGATTATTTGTTTGAATTTATTCATGATTAATAAAACAATAAAAAGAATCAAAATCAATTCGAATCGTGAGGTTCTTAACAATTCCCAGCCCTAAGACTGACAGACATTTTCCTCCACTTTCCTCTTTATTGTAAGAGCACCTCCATAAACTCAATTTCATGATGTCTGATCCAATTCAACACTTCTGTACTTGTCTTCTGACATGTCCCTGCTGATTGTTTGACAATTTAGCTGGAGTTCATAAAGTTCTGTCTTCCTCTGACTTTACATTTTTTGTCATTTCTTTGAATAAAGAATCATTTGAGTGATTCTCGATGGTTGTCTTTCTTTCTGCAACATTTCACACGGCGGCCATTTCACTGCGGTAAAGTGAGTCGCTGTCTGATGTCCTTTGCGCCTGAACTAGAGTAAATATGGCCAGCATGGTCCTAGAACAAAGTGAAGGTCCTAAAAGACACATATAGCCTGAGTGCTTTTGCTGATATGTGTTCTTCATGAAGATTGGCCTGTGGTGTTTAAAAGAAACAAAGTAAGATAAGCAAGATTTGTATCAGTGAGAAGGTACTTTTGTACTGTGTTGCCACTGATCCTGTTCAGACCATACAGAGCTCCTAGGGGAGTTTTTTTACAAGAAGCAGAGTGAGTTGATGACGGGGTGTTTCCCTGCAGCCGGTGAATAAAAAAGAAACTAACGTTCACTGGCCTGGATTCTCTGTTGTTTTTCTCCCGAAGTCCTTCTCCACACAGTCTGTGGACACAACAGGGACATTTTTCTTTATTGAACAAGTTTCATTTTACCGATCGTTTATCAGATGAATCCAAGTGATTGTTTACTCTGATGTTCTTCTTAATGGCATTAAACCCAATTATTCCCACTGCACCTGTTTGTTGAAATTTCACAATAAAACACTCTTCGCTCTGCAGGGAGTCTGCTGTGTTTGTTTCTCATGTTTTTTAAGGGGCCTTTAAAGGGATGGGCTTCATTTCATTTCATTTTTCGGTTGGTTGTCAATAGTTGTTGTGGTTGGTAACTCCAAATATCATCTCCTATCATGTATCAAATCCTTAAATATTGTTCTTGAATTTCTTGAATTTTGAATTTATGGTCAAAACCAAGTCAAAAGATCGAAATGTTATTCTGAATTTGACCTTTTACCAAATGAATTCCTTCATAGGTTAGTTAATCATTGCCTTGGCATCCTCTTCCTGATGTCTTACTCTATCACAGGTACACATTTGGTTACATTTCACTGCAGCAATGTGGAGAAATCTCACCTCAAATTCACTTCCAAAATGAATGAACTATATTATTCGTTTATTATTAGTGTTTTAGAGATGCTGCCTTCAAGATTTAAGGATGTTGGATTAATCCTGGAGTGAATATTTAGAATAAAAACATGAATGTGTTTTCTTTCCTGCTATCAGAATCATTTTCCCACTCAGTGCCAGTTTCACCAGTTTTATCCTGCAGGTGCTGAGAGTCATCTGGAAGGTGAAACCAGTTTAAGGTTTACAGACCATCAAACACTGAAACGAACCAGTCACAGGTTAGGAAACTATCACTGGATCAGAATACTAAATCGTCTTCTGTCACTTCTTTGTCTTCTTCATCTTCTTTTCAGTGTTGTCTTCTTCTTTGTCTTCATCTGTGGTTCATTGGCAATCTACAAACCGACTTCACATTTACATACTGCCATCTG
>CAEMYA010002106.1:233552-250860 GCA_903131615.1 Diplodus sargus
CCACTTAAGCCCTATTTCATACTTTCATCAAAGGATGCCACACAAAATTGCAGATCTACAAGCTAACAACTCACATGTTGCAATGTGATGTGTTTTGAGCATGTAGATCTGCTATTTTCACAGTTTTTGATCCTTTCTACCTATAATGACCTCCCACAAATTAGGTCACCAGAGTTAAAGTGTTTAAAGTGCCAACATGCACCTTTCTTCGTGTCCACACTCCAGTTTGGTCATGAAGGACATTGAGCTAACAACTTAACAAATACGTATGCTTTACATATATTTTTTTCAGTCAGTGTTTATGGTTTATTGTCCTTACAACAAAACATCTGCATACATATTACTCAAGATGCAATTAACAAATTACAAGTATTGCTTCTTATGTCATGTTTCACTGTCTATACATTATGTTGAGCTGTGAATCAAGCACACAAATGATAATTTTGGAATCTGGATATCTCTTAAAGAGGACGGACACAAGATTCAGCTTCTGTACCAGTCAGAGTGATGAACAGTTAAACAGTAACTTCACCAATTCTTCACATTAAAGTGTGTTTACAGGTTTTGGGGAGAATGACTACATATGTGAAAAAGTAGCATAAAGCCTTTTGTGGCTCCAGAGGAAGCTGCATGTACTCTGATTGCCTGATAAGTAAATGGAAGTTGTTTCCTGCTCCACATATAGAAATAATCCGCTAACTGGCACGCAGCTGAAGTTTGGTGGTGGACGTCTTCGAGGCGTCTCAGATATTGGACATTAATTTTAAAGGTAAGAAAACAACCAAACAAACTGTAACTGAGGACTGTTGTGATTTCTAGTTAGAAGAACCTGCAGCATTTGTATTATTTTGTTTATTTGCTAAAATCTTAAAACGGGGTCTGTCGGGATCGACTTTTATCTTGAAATGTCAAGTTTATTCTGGACTTTTCGACTCTATTCACCTCCTCTCATTATATTTTTCTCAGCCCTGGTCCTGACACCTCAAGCTGGTTTAGAGAGGTGCAGAGTAAACATGTTGGGTCTGTGGATTTAGGTTGTCTGTTATTTTATTCAAGAGAAATTATCATAAATCTAAACTTTAACTAAAATGAGGTGACCGAATGAGCTGTAACAAATGTCGTAAATTAAAGATAAATAAAAACGACACCTTCTCAGCAAAATGTAAAACTAAATATTGAAAACGATCATTTTAAAGGTGTTTTTGTACCTTCAAGTGTTTTAAAGGTTACTTACCGGAAATTAAAACAGACACTAAATCGACGTAGTGGAAAGTTTTGTTCTCATTTTTGTTTCTAATTGTTCTTGTTTTAATGCAGGACTGTTGCATTAAACTACATTAATGTTCCCAATAAAGTGGCTCCTGAGTGTATTGATGGGGACTGAACTAACTAGAAGAGATGTTAGTCACATAATTTGAATTTCTATTATTTCGACTGGATAATAGAAAATATGTCTGATTCTTGTTATTACATTTATTTTTATTCACCCATTAATATAAAAGTATGTTATTATTCAGTGATCAACACAAAGGAACTATAATCAGCAAGTTAACCCTGTGTTGTAAAATGAAAAATAAATCAAACTTGTAACTTGTTTCCTGAGTAAACCAGTCAGCGTTTGTTCTTTGCCCTTACAACCATTGATTATTATTGTAATATACAACGAAACAACAAGTGATGAGTGAGTTTTTTTAATTTACTATATCCTTTGTTGTACACGTCTTCTTCCTCATACTTATTATGGGCCCCGACTGTGGAACAGCCTGCCGGAGGACCTCAGGGTCAAGAGGCTCAAGACCCACCTTTTTAACCAGGCTTTTAATTGATTTTTAAATTATTTGTAATTCCTTTTATGCTGTGCTAATCAGGGCACTTGTATCCTTTATCCTTTTTTATGGTTTTAATCTCTCACGTTTTTAGCCTCTATGCTTTTATATTTTAGTCTCTTGTGTTTTTAGCTGTTATGCTTTTTGCTTTATTTAACTGTTTTAGACTGTCAGTTTTTAATCTCCAGTGTTTCCTTATGGGGGCCTGCTAGACTGGGAGTTGTCTGTGGTCTGGCCGTTGAGGGTGCTGTCCCATGGGCGGTTTCGGCCCGGGTAGCTAGAGGGCTCCGCACGGTGGTGTGGGGCCTCCTGTCTGCCGGGTTGGGGTGGTCCCTGTGGCGGCGCTCCCTGCGGCCTTAGACCAGGATTGCTCTCAGTATGGTTGGTCCCCCCAAAGGTAGATTCCTCCACGCCTCAGGTCTCGCTGCCCAGCCATGTCTCGTGACAGCTACAGATGTGTGGGCGTGAGTGTGTGAGTGTGTGAGTCTGTGTGTCTGCGTGCGTATGTGTGAGTGTGTGTTTGAGAGTGTATGTATTTGTGTATGACTCTGTGCATGTCTGTGGGGGTGGGAGGGTTGGGTTCTTTTAATTTTTTTCTCTTGATTCTATTTGCTGTTTCTCTTCTCTGTTGTTGTTTTTAATCTCTGTAAGGCACTTTGAGCTACTCGTCTGTATGAAAAGCGCCATACAAATAAAGATTGATTGATTGATTGATGCAAAATCTGTTCCCTAAAAAAGTCCTTTAAAAACCCTCCAGGGATCTAAAAGTATCTGTGTACAGAGTGATTAGATAACACGATGCTATAGAGGCTATTTTACACAGATATGAATACAGGTGTGACTTTGACACAACACGTTTGAAAACCACTGTCCTGACTAATTAAAGCTTTAAATAAAGACTACTACTACTCTTTTCTAACACAATTCCCACATCAATGATGCCTCAACATTACATTTACTTTTCTCTTTATCTCATGTTGTGTGCTAATGAAATGATTTGTTCCTGCAGGTGCTGAGAGTCATCTGGAAGGTGAAACCAGTTTAAGGTTTACAGACGAAACAAACGCTGACATGGGCCAGTCAGAGGTTAGGAAACTATCACTGGATCAGAACACTAAATCTTCTTCTTTTCAGTGTTGTCTTCTTCTTTGTCTTCATCTGTGGTTCATTGGCAATCTACAAACTAACTTTACATTTGCATACTGCCATCTGCTGCATGTGTAGATGCTGCACTTGTTCAGTCAAAGAAGGCAATTTAACTCAATGTTATCTGCTTTATTTATCAGCTTCATGGTTCAAGTCTTATATTTTCTGCGTAACCCAGATTATGTCAGAGTTCTTAAATGTACTGCAGTTGTTTCCAAACAGTCTGTTGCAAAGTCAAACTTGTTTTCTGTTTGTTGATCTAACATCTGATTGGAATCCAAAGCCTGGGGACTTGATTGAGATCTCCAGGGGCTTCTATCAGCACTGGGCTGTGTACATTGGTGATGGCTACATTGTTCACTTTGCACCACCCTGTGAGTCCCTCGACACAACTTGGATTGCTTGTTCATAATTAATAAACCACAAATATGTCGTCATAATGAGTGTACAATCCTGTGCAATTTTTTTTGTCTATCTTCTGACATCCGTTTAATTCACAGCTGAAGTCGCTGGTGCTGGGGCCAGCAGTGTGATGTCAGTCGCAGCTCAGAGGGCCCTGGTGAAGAAAGAGAAGCTAAGTGATGTGGTAGGAACCGACGATTGGAAAGTCAACAATTACCTGGATGAGAAGTACGAGCCCCACCAAACTGATATCATTGTGAAGGAGGCGCTTGCGTTGGTGGGCACAAAGCAGCCATACGGCCTCTTGACATGGAACTGTGAGCACTTTGCAACGAAGCTGCGATACGGAAAAGCTGAATCCAGGCAGGTCAGTGGACCCATGTTTGTCTTTTACATTAAAGGAACCTTTTTGTGTCTGGGGTTGTGTTAGTATGAGATTAGTTAAGTTAAGTTAATTCAATGATAACAGGATAGTAATAGAACATTCTCACACAAGAAACACAATAAAGGAATACAAAAGCTGGTGGGGTTAAAAAAAATTAGGTTTACACACAAGCTTCACCAAGAAGACTAAACTCAGGACTGTGGTGAATCAGACAATGTGTCCGTTGGCTGAACTGTCCATAATGAAGTGATGGATAATCAGTGTTGGGCAAATTACTGAAAATTAGTAATTAGTTGCAGTTACTAGTAACTTCTTTTAAAAGTAATTGAATTACTCTACCAATTACTGCATATCAAAAGTAATTATTTAGAAGGGAAAGTAACTTTTAAGTTACTTTTATGTCTGCTTTTTAAAAGTAATTATGAACAGTACTAAAAAAAAAAGATAATCAAATGAGCTCATTCATGCGTGCTTGCGCCCTCCCAGAACTCCCATTCCCCACGCTAGCTTACTTTCATTTTTAAAACTTGCAGTTGTGGATGCAGTTTTAAGTATGGCGGATACGGGCGGGTGCAGGTTTGCAAAGACCCGTGCAAATAAGTTGTGTTACCTCTCGTTGTGGCACAGAACATGTGTTTGGTCAATATCATCCTTCTTGTAGCTGAAATAACTCCAGATAACTGACTTTGCTTTTTTCTTTTTGGCACCAAGTCTTCGTTTTCCCGATGTTCTCTTGTTCCTTGCTCATTTTTCAATGTTGTTACCAGCGATTCACTCCATGTGCAGGGGCTGGTCTGCTTCAGCACACTGATTAAGAACTAATGTGATTGGTGGATCGCATGCTGCACAGTCCAGTGCCATAGAGAGAAACTAACTCTAACTCTATCACTCTGGCACAGTCTGCATGCACAGTGTGCGTCAGGTTCCTTTGAAATTAGATGAATTCATTTGCGTCCTCTGCGATGTGACTATTGCACATACATACATACATCACAATGGCGATGCGCAAATGATATATCGCACAGCTCTAGATGTGAGTGCGTAAGATGTGAGTGGGTGAGCGAGAGTGAGGGAGCGTGCATGCGTGCAGCGGGTGAATAAATGGGAGAGGAAGGAGAGCGAAGCAGGTAACAGTAGTAGATCGAGCAGTTGATGTACAGTATAGTCTGCAGTTTGACTGTGAATAAAGGCAACGGCTCCCTATTATTTCCCGACCAGTTTAACACGTGAAGGAATTCACCCCGAAGGTGAACATAAACTTCGGCCCTGGAGGAAATCATCTCCCCTGTGTTTCCTGACCACGGTCCAGGAGCTGAACAGGAATGGTGGAACACTGTCTTCTTGTCTGCAAGCGTGAATTTTTCACAAAAGAGAGTAACGCGAGCAGGGGCGCCGCCAGGGATTTTGGGCCCCATGAAAAGAAATCTAGTTGGGCCCTTGTATAGTTTGCCCATGTCTTAAAGGGCCCCCTGTCAGTGCCGTGTCCTTGGAATGGTCCTAACCTTCCCCCCCTGGCGGCGCCCCTGAACGCGAGTAACTAACTCATTTAAATTTAAGTATTTGTAAATGCGTTACTTGATTCAAAAAAATATTTCGTTACATGCTCGTTACCGCTAAAAGTAGCGGAATTACAGTGACGCGTTGCTTTGTAGCGCGTTACTCCCAACACTGTGGATCATTCCTGAAAAAGGTGAGTAAACCCTGTTTGATGTGAAAAAGCTGGTTAAACAGCCTTCATGTGCGTCTGCTCCCCACTTGAGTCCTGCTGCACTGTCCTTCTGAACTGACCGCATCAAGCAGTCCTCCTACATCACAGTCAGTGTTCAGCTCAGGACTTGTGGCTGCA
This sequence comes from Diplodus sargus, assembly GCA_903131615.1. NCBI lineage: Eukaryota > Metazoa > Chordata > Actinopteri > Spariformes > Sparidae > Diplodus > Diplodus sargus. The sequence continues at coordinate 239,158 of CAEMYA010002106.1, forward strand.
GCCGGCCACGAAGAAGACACGGTAGAAGTTTTCGTGTCAGCTGCAATGATTCAAAGTGACTCATTGTCACGATGAGGATCAACACACAAATGAAAACACATGTCATCGTCTGTAACCGCTTTATCCCTTTTCCAAGGGGTCGCAGGATTTGTTGCTGGAGCCAATCTCAGCTTGTCTCTGGGCGATTAGCCGCCCCACAAATGAAAACTCCTCAAACCTTTCTGACATTATCTGCATTTAGAAAAGGGTGGTACAAAAAATGTGCAAAAAAGTGTCTAATTTTCAGTGATATGTGTGGATACATTTTAATTGAGCTTTAAATGTCAATGGATGTTATATTTTCCTCTGCAGGTGTTCAATGCAGAAGTCATGGCCGCAGGTGTGGTGGCAGCGATGGGTACTGTGGCTCTGGCAGGAACTCTGGCAGCAGCTCTGTCTGGAGGGAGCAAAAAAGAAGACGACAGTGACAGTGATTGAAGTCCAGGGTCTTCAGGGGCTTGATTAACAGATCACCAGCAAAGCCTAATAACTATTTGTCATGATCACTCATGATCAGCTGAGGTAGTCTTTTCTATTGATAAAAACAAAAGTAGCTGACTGGAAGATTATTATAAACAGAAACATTAAATAAACCTCTTGAAGAAAATCTAAACGTCTCTATCTGGAGTTTCTAATGTTTTGTCTTCCTCTGACATTTAAATGTGTGTAATTGTTTTGAATAATGAATAATTTGTGTGATACTAAATGAGACTTTCTGTCTGCGACACAGCGTCCCCTCACACCTCGTGATCCCTCAGTAAGGTTTCAGTTTTCGATTTCTTTATTTATGGTTTCAACTGTTCACTTATTTTCCTTGACCACTTTTGTTTATTTTAATTTCAAGGCACTTTAATTAGAATGAGCATACTGTACTATATTAATGTTACTGTTGCGAGACAGGACACATTGAACTCTTGTCTTTATCTTGTCCAACTCTATTGTTATTGTGTGTAACAATAATAATTAAGTTACCTATTATTAATTGTCAGAAGCTGTAATAAGCTAGAAACATTAAACACGTCCTAATAACTGAAGATAGTATGGAAATGCTTCCCAAGAATGATGAGCCCAAACAGCCACATGGTGGAGCTGTAAATCAAACACAATGATGATAATTTTGCAATCTGAATATCTCTTAAAGAGGACGGACACAAGATTCAGCTTCTGTTCCAGTCAGAGTGGTGAACAGTTAAACAGCAACTTCACCAATTCTTCACATTAAAGTGTGTTTACAGGTTTTGGGGAGAACGACTACATATGTGAAGAAAAAAGTAGTTTGTGGCTCCAGAGGAAGCTGTGTGTAATCTGGTAAATAGTCTCCGGTGATGTCACTCATTGGCTAAGTTGCATTGTGGGTAATGTAGGCACCAGGTTTGAAAAAGGAAGAAGTATATGTGGAATAACAAAAGGCTGATAGTTCTGGTCCTGCTGCACTGATCCTGATCATTTGAGTTAAACTGTCCACAATGAGTTTAACAGTGTTATAGGAAGAGATGTTAGACCGGTGGACGGCTTTTCAAATCTTGGACCACAATGCAACTGAGCCACTGAGTGACATCACTGGAAGCAATTTATCAGATTCCATGCAGCTTCTTCTGAAGCCATAAAAGGCTTTATACTACTTTTTACACATATATGCAGTGTGTTTATGTAAACTTTCATTTTGGAGGCTGCAGTTTTCTGTTAAATACTTTGTAGTGTACTGGGAGGATTTTTAAGTTGTTATTATTTCAATGAGGGCAGAAGCAACAGAAACTCTCTGTGTAATGTAATATGTTCTACCTAAAATGTATCTATTCATCTATTTATTTAACCATTGTGTGGTGTTCATGTTTTTGTTACTCAGCCAGTGATCGTGGGTCTGGTGGACCTGCTGCATTTTTAGGGTTTTAATTCAACACAATCAAACAGTTTTATGTTAAAATACTCAACAACATATTTTTACTTCAGCATATAGGATATTGTTAATATTTACACTTTATCCTTGTTAGATCAAATTCATGAATGAATGTGCTGCTCGTTTCTTGTTTGTTTTTTTAATGAAGTAAATCACTTATCATCAAGATAAGAGTGGAAGAAATATATTGAATATAAGAAGATTATATTATCTCTGAGATCCACGAGGATCTCTGGTTTTATGATGCTCCTGGCCACTGATTCTCCCATCCCTGTTCACTGTTCTCATGAGTACCACATTCTTGCCTGTCTTTGACAGGCTGGTCCTGAAGATGACTGCTGACAGGCTGGTCCTGAGGCTGGCTGCTGACGGGCTGGTCCTGAAGCTGGCTGCTGACAGGCTGGTCCTGAAGCTGGCTGCTGACAGGCTGGTCCTGAAGCTACCTGCTGACAGGCTGGTCCTGAAGATGACTGCTGACAGGCTGGTCCTGAGGCTGGCTGCTGACAGGCTGGTCCTGAAGATGACTGCTGACTGGCTGGTCCTGAGGCTCGTCTTAGTTTTGGAACTATCTGATGCTCATTCTCATCCTCTTCTTTAAACTCACAGTCAGAAATGTGATCCTCACATTCTGAAACCTCTTCCTACAACATCGTCATCAAAAGCTTCTCTCACTTCCAAAACCAATTGCAAGCTCCTCTGAGCAGAGAATCTGTTGGCCATCTTGATCATCTGTGATAAGGAACCACACTTAGCAAACAAAGCTGTATTATATTTATTGTGTCCCGCCCCCAATTTGCAGCTGGGATAGAGTGTGAGAAAAAATAGAGATTGTAAAGACAGTGGTGAAATGTGCGGGATTGTGAGAGCAGACAGTATTGGTGTGGAGATTGAGACCTTTGGGTGATGCTTTTATTCTGAAGGTTTCCTGCTCCACCTGAATAAATACAGCAACAATCAGCTCACTGACACACACCTGAAGTTTGGTGGTGGGTTTCTTGCAGGTGTCTCAGATATTGGACATTATTGTTGAAGGTAAGAAAACACACAAACTGTAGTGTAACTGAGGATTGTTGTGAATTCTAGTTAGAAGAACCTGCAGCATTTGTATTATTTTGTTATTTGCTAAAATCTTAAAACGGGGCCTGTCGGGGTCGACTTTAATCTTGAAATGTCAAGTTTATTCTGGACATTTTAGACTTCATTCACTTCCTCTTATTATATTTTTCTCAGCTCTGGTCCTGACACCTCAAGCTGGTTTAGAAAGGTGCTGAGTAAACATGTTGGACGTGTGGATTTAAGGTGTGTCTGTTATTTGTTCAAGAGAAATGATCTTAAATCCCAACTTTTTCTAAAGTGAGCTGGCCTGACCAACAAATGTCGTAAATTAAAGATATATAAAAACGACACCTTCTCAGAAAAAAATCAAACTAAACATTGAAAACGATTATTTTAAAGGTGTTTTTGTACCTTACAGGGTTTCTTTCATTTTGTGTCAAGGTTACTTACTGGAAATTAAAAGAGAATCTAAATCGATGTAATGGAAATTTTTGTTCAAAACGGGAACCAAAGTCTATTAATGCATAATAGAAAATATGTCTAATTATTGTTATAAAATGTAGTATTATTCACCCATTCATAAAATTGTGTTATAATTCTGTTAGTAACAAAAAGGAAACACATGGGCCCCAAATACTTCGACTGCCCCACCAAACCAACCCTGCTCCATTCTGAAAATCAAAAAAAAAGAAAAGAAAAGAAAAGAAAAAAAAAACTTCCTCATACTGAGGCAAAATCTGTACCCTGAAAAAGTCCTTTAAAAACCCTCCAGGGATCTAAAAGTATCTGTGTACAGAGTGATTAGATAACACGATGCTATAGAGGCTATTTTACACAGATATGAATACAGGTGTGCCTTTGACACAACACGTTTGAAAATCACTGCCCTGACTAATAAAAGCTTAAAATAAAGACTACTACTACTCTTTTCTAACACAATTCCCAAAGGTTGGTCAAAGGTTAGGAAACTATCACTGGATCAGAACACTAAATCATCTTCTGTGTCTTCTTTGTCTTCTTTTTCTTCTTCTCCTTTATCATCTTCTTCTCAGTGTTGTCTTCTTCTTTGTCTTTATCTGTGGTTCATCTACAAACCAACTTCACATTTGCATACTGCCATCTGCTGCATGTGTAGATGCTGCACTTCTTCAGTCAATGAAGGTAATTTAACTCAATGTTATCTGCTTTATTTATCAGCTTTATGATTTACCTTTAAAGTCTCATACTATATGTGTTTATCTGTGTAACCCAGATTATGTCAGAGTTCTCAAATGTACTACAGTTGTTTCCAAACAGTCTGTTGCAAAGTCAAACATGTTTCCTGTTTGTTCTAATCCAAGTCTGATGAGACACCAGAGCCTGGGGACTTGATTCAGATCTTCCGAGGTGGCTATCATCACTGGGCTGTGTATGTTGGTGATGGCAACGTTGTTCACGTGACATCACCACCAGGCGGTGAGTCCTCTGTCTGTACTGCTACTCTCTAATCCTGACCTGTCAGAGTCTGGAATAATAACAACCTGCTGTCACTGTAACATTTACAGACCAGATTATCAAATTAGATTATTTATTAGAACTGATTCATGATTAATAAACAACATGTTGCAATATTATGTTCATAATCCTGCACAAACTCTGTCTGTTTCTCTCTATTTTTATTCAAAACTGAAGTCTCAGGTAAAGTTTCCAATAACATGTCTGTCCCAGGTGAAGCTTCCAACAGCTTGATGTCTGTCCCGACTGAGGCGGCCATGGATGTGGTGGGAAACGACAAATGGAAATTCAGCAGTAGCCTGGACGAGGAGTACGAGTCTCGCTCAGCTTCCATCACTGTGAAGGAGGCACTCACGCAGGTGGACAATGTGATGGAGTACAACTTGATCAGAAAGAACTGTGAGCACTTTGTGACCAAGCTGCGCTATGGAAAAGCTGAGTCCATTCAGGTCAGTGGACCCATTTCTTTTACAAACAAGACTGTTGTTGTAGCTTTGGTGAAAACAGAGAAGGGTTGGCAACGTTAGACTGGATGTAGCCAGTTGTTTTTGAAAGTGTGATTCTTTGTTTTTTAAAACTTTGTATCTGCCAGAGTTGTGAAAGATTTTAAAGGATCTGAGATTGTCAAGAAAACTCTGCTCATCGTCTAACTTAAAGATGTCTGTTGCCCTCCACAGGTGAAAGAAAAAGCAGCAAAAGCTAAAAATCTTTACTTGTGTCTGCTGCCGTGGTTGCAGTGGCTGCAGTGGTTGCAGTGGGCGCTGTGAGGTTAAACTGGGCACTATCGCAGTTGCATGAGCAGATGCAGAAGCACTCATCAGAAAATGACTGATGGACTGAGAGACATTTTCCTCCAACCTTCCTCCTGTCTGAAAATGTCCACTTTTTAATTAAGATGTCAAGATGATTTTTAAAAAATGCATATTTTGATAATTGTTTTGAAGATTTTTTTTGTTTTATTTGATGAATACGAGATTCAAAAGGCTGAAAAGCTCCTTTAATCAAATCTGAAAGTCCAAAATGTTAATTATTGCAAATACATGATAAAACAAGAATGTCCTAGACAATCAAAATGAGGGCAGAAGCAACAGTATAATTGTTGTTTGTATAATGTAATATGTTCTACCTAAAATGTATTCATTCGTCTATCTATTTAAGCAACATTTGTGTTATTAGTCTGTGTTAGAGATGTGCCAATGGACCGTTGAATGATGCTTTTATTCTGAAGGTTTCCTGCTCCACCTGAACAGAAAATCAGCTCACTGACACACAGCTGAGGTTGGTGGTGGGCTTCTTGGAGGCGTCTCAGATATTGGACATTATTGTTAAAGGTAAGAAAACAAACAAACAAACAATGTAACCGCGGGCTGTTGTGATTTCTAGTTAGAAGAACCTGCAGCATTTGTATTATTTTGTTTATTTGCAAAAATCTTAAAACGGGGTCTGATCGGGTCGACTTAAATCTTGAAATGTTTATTCTGGACTTTTCGACTTTATTCACCTCCTGTCATTATATTTTTCTCAGCCCTGGTCCTGACACCTCAAGCTGGTTTAGAGAGGTGCAGAGTGAACATGTTGGGTCTGTGGATTTTGGTTGTCCATTATTTGTTCAATAGATGTTAATGTAAATCAAAACCGAAACTAAGATGAGCTGACCATGGACGCAAAGACGCAGAGCCCTTTCTTGATGTATGCGGACTATGCGGGTGCAAATGGCCCCCACACCACTAGGGGGCCCCTCAAGTTGCAAGTCTGGCCTCTGAGGAGTGACTCGCACTCTTCAACTGCATGGTACCGGTTCGGCTCGCCTTTATTTATTTTTTCACGGGAAAAAGGTGTGAAAGGTATCTGGTTGTTATTTTCGTAGCACCTCCACTGAGGTTCCAAACGAGCCACGGCGGTACGCCCGCTGATTGGTCAGAGACGATCATCATCAGAGCGTCACGGCCGGCATCAGTACCGCGCCGCGTCGCTATGACGACCGGGGGCGTGGAGTTAAGCCGGTACCGGTCATTGACGTTAGTGAGGAGAATGACGGTGGAATTAACATGGCATCAAAACAAACATATTCATCTGGTGCAGAAAAGAGGAAAAGAAGAAAACAGATGAAGAAAAACGCTCACAGGATGAAGGTGAGGTTTGTTTTCATGACGTGGAGCTGTGATGACGAACTTTTAGCTAGGTTAAGTGTTTGCTTTAGGAAAGAGCTAAAATAACCTTTAAATGTCACATGTGAATGCCGTGAGACTGGTTGACTGAAGTGACACCAGTTTTTAGTGAATTATAGCAGGTCCAGTTCGTTGGCATGACATTGTGAGGGAGGGTGTGTTGTTAGGCAGATGTCTGTCGTGTCTGCTGTATCATCGTCCAGTGGAGCTGCTGTGCTGTCAGAGACCTCCTCTGCTGTTCAATATTTGCCACGTAACATTACTTTAGGATTATTTTTATGATTAATTTATCAATTTTAGTGTGTCCTCAGTTTATAGGTCTCTAATGTGAAGTGTGCTTAACAACATTAATACATATTTGGCCTACTGTGGATTATTGTTAACTCTGCTAAGTTAGTTGCATCTTTCTTTACCACATTTATTAGAATATTATTGTGACAATATCATTTTAACACATCTGCCAACATTCCTACAGTTTAGTTATGTGTTTGATGTATTACTGTTTTTGTATTCAAACGAATCATAATAACACAAACTAAAGTAAATTTAATGTAATACTATATATGCCTGTTAGCTCTGCCCACAGAATATAGGTGAAGACCATATTATCAGTTAGGCAGGAAGTAGTCCACTTTGTAATACCCTGAGAAATATAGACAAAAACATTCCTTCAATATCACATAGTGCTCATCAGTCATTTTATCTTCATTTCATAACTCTAACAAGTACAATGTGTCGAAAACTGCTTAAAAATGACAACTTTGAAATTGGGTGGATGCTTTAAAGGGACACTGTATTGTATATTGCAATGTCTAAAATAAAAACAGATCATGAATTTCTACATTACTGCAACATAACTCAATTATATAGTTTGAATATTTGCTTAGGATCTATTTTGCTTGGTAACCTGAGGAGTTTTGTCTTTGCAGGAGCAATTCTGAAATATTTTGGAGCCGCGGACCAGGAAGCAGCACGGCCATCTTTACCACCATATCTATCAACATATATATATATATATATATATATATATATATATATATATATATATATTTAAAGTGGCTACTGAGTGTAGTGATGGGGACTGAACTAACTAGAAGAGCTGTTTTGATGTCACACAATGTTTGGTTTAAATGGATGATAGAAAATATGTCTGATTGTTGTTATCACATTTTGTTTTATTCACCTATTCATATAAGTGTGTTATAATTAACAGCTAAAAGTTGTAAAGCGCTAAATAAATCAATCTTTTAACTTGTTTCCTGAGTAAAAAAGTAAGTGTTTGTCCTCTTGTGTTTGTTTTATTAGAATTAGATTATAATTGTAATATACAACAAAACAACAAGTGATGAGTGAGTTTTTAATTTACTATATCCCTTGTTGTACACATTAACTTTCTCATACTGAGGCAAAATCTGTACCCTAAAAAAGTCCTTTAAAAACCCTCCAGGGATCTAAAAGTATCTGTGTACAGAGTGATTAGATAACACGATGCTATAGAGGCTATTTTACACAGATATAAACACAGGTGTGCCTTTGACACAACACGTTTGAAAACCACTGCGCTGACTAATAAAAGCTTTAAATAAAGACCACTACTACTCTTTTCTAACACTATTCCCACATCAATGATGCCTCAACATTACATTTACTTTTCTCTTTATCTCATGTTGTGTGCTAATGAAATGATTTGTTCCTGCAGGTGCTGAGAGTCATCTGGAGGGTGAAACCAGTTTAAGGTTTACAGACGACACAAACTGACATGGGCCAGTCACAGGTTAGGAAACTATCACTGGATCAGAATACTAAATCATCTTCTGCCACTTCTTTGTCTTCTTTTTCTTCATCATCTTCTTTTCAGTGTTGTCTTCTTCTTTGTCTTTATCTGCGGTTCATCTACAAACCAACTTACATTTGCATACTGCAATCTGTTGCATGTGTAGAATGCTGCACTTGTTCAGTCAAAGAAGATTATTTAGCTCAGTGTTATCTGCTTTATTTATCAGCTTTATGATTCACCTTTAAAGTCATATATTATCTGTGTAAACCAGATTATGTCAGAGTTCGCAGATGTACTGCAGTTGTTTCCAAACAGTCTGTTGCAAAGTCAAACATGTTTCCTGTTTGTTCTCATCCAAGTCTGATCCGACACCAGAGCCTGGGGACTTGATTGCGATCTCCCGATTTGCTTATCATCACTGGGCTGTGTATGTTGGTGATGGCTACGTTGTTCACGTGACATCACCACCAGGCGGTGAGTCCTCTGTCTGTACTGCTACTCTCTAATCCTGACCTGTCAGAGTCTGGAATAATAACACCCTGCTGTCACTGTAACATTTACAGACCAAATTATCAAATTAGATTGTTTGTTTGAACTGATTCATGATTAATAAACCATTAAACAACATGTTGCAATATTTAGTTCATAATCCTGCACAAACTCTGTCTGTTTCTCTCTTTTTTCATTCAAAGATGAAGTCTCAGGTAAAGCTTCCAGCAGCTTGAACTGTGCCCCAAATGGGAAGGCCATGGTGATGAAACAGAAGCTGAAGGAGGTGGTGGGAAACAGCGAATGGGGAATCAACAACATCCTGGACAAGATGTACGAGCCCCGCTCACCTCGCATCATTGTGGAGGAGGCGCTCATGGAGGTGGGCAAAAGGGTGACGTACTCCGTCACCAGGAAGAACTGTGAGCACTTTGCAACCAAGATGCGTTATGGAAAAGCTCTTTCCATTCAGGTCAGTGGTCCCATTTTTTTTTTGTGCAGCTGTGGTGAAAAACAGAGAAGGGTTAACAATGTTAGACAGGATTAAAACTCTATATTTCCTAGAGGTGTGAATGATTTTAAATTACTTTAGTTTGTTAAGAAAACTCTGCTCATCATCTAACTTCAAGATGTTTGTTGCCTTCCACAGGGGATGGTGGTAGATTTTGCTACAGCCTTCCTTTAACAGGCCTGGTGGGCTTCCCATGGCTGTAGCTGAAGCTGCAGTAGAACTCTTCAGAAGTCCACAGACAGACTGACGGACATTTTCCTCCACCTCTCCTCCTATCTAAAACTGTCCAGTACAGTACACACAGTCTTTCTTTCTGCAACGGCATCACACAGCGGCTCAGCAAGAGTGAGCCGCTGTGTGATGTCTGTTTAGCTTGAACTACAGTAAATATGGTCAGCATGGTCCTAGAGCAAAGTGAAGGTCCTAAAAGACACATATAGCCTGAGTACTTTGGCTGATATGTGTTCTTTATGAAGATTGAACACTTTAATTTATTGAACAAGTTTTATTTTACCGATCGTTTATCAGATGAATCCAAGTGATTGTTTTCTCTGATGTTCTCCTTAATTGTATTAAACCCAATTATTCCCACTGCACCTGTTGAAATTTCACAATAAAACACTCTTCGCTCTGCAGGGAGTCTGCTGTGTTTGTTTCTCATGTTTTTCAAGAGGTCTTTTAAAGGGGTGGGCTTTTATTTAATTTAATTGTTAATAGTTGTCTGGAAATATTGTACTTGAATTTCTTGCTCAGTGTTATTCTGACTTTTCACCAAACAAATTCCTTCATAGGTTAGTTCTTCATTGTCTTTGCATCTTCTTCCTGGTGTCTTACTCTATCAAGGGTGCACATTTGGTTACATTTCACTACAGCAATGTGGAGAAATCTCACCTCAAAATCACCTCTAAAACGTATAATGAAGTCCACAGAAGTCCAAATCATCAATTTTTCATTCACCACATTAACTTTTGATGCGGATCCGGATAAAGTGACATCCAGAATCAGTCAGAGAGAGGGGTCATGGTATGTATGAAGATGTGTAGCTTATAGAAAAATGCATGTTCCAGATTAATTTCGACATAAAAATGTTGAAATGGCCTAAATTAATTTATAGAAACATCATTGGAGTGAGTAGACAGTTTTTTGTAAGTTTACTGAAGGATCTACCAACCTGAAGTTACCTGAATTCCCCTATCTATTTATTTAGGCTACTTCATTCTTTAGATATTTATTTAAGCTACATGTGAATCTGTGTAAAATGTAGGCGTGTACATTGTGACGTTTGTATTGCACCTTCATTGTGAAGGTAAACTTGAATAACTTGATCTCACAGATGAAGTTGTGTGGCTCTTTGGAGACGTCTGACATTCGACTGCATCGTTAAAGGTAAGAGGACACACTGATGAAACATTTGAATAAAATGTTGGGTTTTTTGTAAGAAGTCCTGTCAGTATTTGTGTTTGCTAAAATGTTAAAACTGGTTTATTTTGTACTGTACAGACAGACAGTTAATGCTTTATGTCTATGTTGATGGTTTATTATATTCATTTAACCTTTTAATGCTAATGTGAAGCTATTTGAGAAATTTGTTTATTGAACTTAACTATGATTTTAGATGTTTACTTTGTTTAATTGCGCTGCCATCCAGATTATTATCTTAAATTTAGATTAAAAGTGAAAGTGAAACTAAAACTAAAACGAACAGTGGAAAAAACATCTAAACTAAATTAAAACAAAACCTTTTATGAAAACTCAAACTAAACTCTAAAACACTCACACTGTTTCTATTGTTTGGTCTCAGGGTGCTTATCGTAAATTAAAAGGGAAAATAAATTGAATTCCTTGAAAGAAAACTTGTCTTACCTGAAACTTAATACAAAACCATAGCCTCCACAAAAGCTGAAACTAAATTTAAACAAAACTAAAGAAAATGAAATAAAGTTAAAGTCATTTCAGTTTTATTTTAGCAGTGAGGTCACACAATGGAATAAAAGTTGTAGCCCCTTCATGCCACAACATAGGCCTACAGTAAATGTTTGAATTAGAAGCATTCAGAAGCACATTTTGTACATTTATTTTACTAGTGCAGTGCCCGTAGGAAATATGTGTTCCTATAGAAAAGTTGGAGGTTAGGAAGCATTTTCATTGATGGCCAAATGAGGCTGTTTGAAGGTGGAAAGTCAGGGATATTTAGGTTTGTTGTGAAATCCGATATTCCAGGGAATAATTGGCCGTTTGTGACTATTTTTGATTTTGCCATTATATTTCACCT
>CAEMYA010002106.1:252523-262688 GCA_903131615.1 Diplodus sargus
TCATTGGATTAGTCCAACGTCCTTCTAGAAAATAAACCAATGGGCCGTCGCGGTCGATAAAAATGATTTATAATAAACTGTTTTTATTAAATTATGACAGCCCGGCCCAAAAATGTGTGTCGGCCCACCGGGCATTGCCCGGTATGCCAGATGGCCAGTCCATGCCTGGCTGTAACTGAAGCTGCATAACAACTCTTCAGAAGACTACAGACAGACTGACAGACATTTTCCTCCACCTGTCCTCCGATCTGAACCTTTCCAGAATACTGCACTTCCTCTTTATTGTAAGAGCACCTCCATGAACTCAGTTTCATGATGTCTGATCCAATTCAACACTTCTGTACTTGTTTTCTGACATGTCCCCGCTGATTGGTTGACAGTTTAGCTGGAGTCTATAAAGTTCTGTCTTCCTCCGACATTAAATTGTTTGTCATTTCTTTGAATAAAGAATAAATAAATAGAGTAAATATGGTAAGAATGGTCCTAGAACAAAGTGAATGGAGTCTGCTGTGTTTGTTTCTCATGTTTTTTTAAGGGGTCTTTAAAGGAACGGGCTTTTATTTTATTTCATTTTTTTATTGGTTGTTAATAGTTGTTGTGGTCAGTAACTCCAAATATCATCTCCTATCACGAATGAAATCTGGAAATATTGTACTTGAATTTCTTGCTTTTTGACTTTATGGTAAGTCAAAAGATCTAAATGTAATTCTGAATTTGACCTTTCACCAAATGAATTCCTTCATAGGTTAGTTCACTGTCTGCATCTTCTTCCTGATGTCTTACTCTATCACAGGTGCACATTTGGTTAGATTCCACTGCAGCAATGTGGAGAAATTGCACCTCAAAATCACCTCAATAATGAAAGTCCACAGAAGTCCAAATCAACAAGTTTCCATTCACCACATTAACTTTTGGTGGGTGACAGATCCAGGAAGTTTTTCTGACTTCCAACATTTTTTTTTAAATAATCTTTTTGGCCTATATATGGATTTATTGACAGGAAATAGGATGAGAGAGAGGGGGAGTGACACGCAGCAAACAGCCCCCGGCTGGGTATCGAAGCTTGGACCGCTGCAGTGAGGACAAAGTCTCTGTACATGTTACGCCCACTCAGCCATCTGAGATTACCGGTGTCCCGACTTCCAACATTTTCATTAATTTCTCAGAGAATAATTCATAGATCTTGATGAAAACAATCAGGTGTATTTAGCTGGCTGGTATCTATGAGTGAGTACAAGCTGATGCAGAACAAAAAAAATCTTTAAAAGTTTGAGCCTTGGTCATTCTGTGGGGGGGATATGGACGGGACATGGAGGTATACCAGAGATTGTCAGTGAACTGCAATATTTTTTTAATTTTCCGTAGTAAAAATACATATTTTGCTTTCTTCTTTCTCTCGGGGATTGATGTCACGTACGCGTCAAGTCACGTTTTCATCATGAGAACAACTCACGACACAAACAGAGGATAGTGGTGGGAAATACCGTGTCGGCTCGGGAAGAGAATCCAAACTCCCGGGGAATGACTGGAGCTTTTGAGACTGATTTGCTGGCTAATTTTAACGTTGGGCTAAACTAGAAGCTAACCCTAACATTAACATTGTTTTTCCAGAACGAGTGTGTTAGGAGAGAAAGATGCTGTTGTTGTCAAACAACTGGATGCAGGGATCAAGTACAGCTGGAACTGGTCTCGGCTCAAGCTAGAAGGCAAAGTCACAGTAAAAGGAGAAGAGCTATCGTTCCATCCAGCAGCTGTGTTCAGGAATATCAGTAAGCAGGGATGTTGCAATATCTGTTAGAAAGAACTATTGAAACAACTATGAAATGTAGGCGTGTACATTGTGACGTTTGGATCACACCTTATATGCAAAGGTAAACTTGAATAACTGGATCTCGCCCATGAAGTTATGTGGCTCTTTGGAGGCGCCTGACATTCGACTGCATCGTTAAAGGTAAGAGGACACACTGATGAAACATTTAAATGAAATGTGATTTTTTTTTTTATTAGAAGATCCGTCAGTATTTGTGTGTTTGCTAAAATGTTACAGTTGCACTGTACAGACAGTTAGTTAATGCTTTATGCCTATGTGGCCAGTTTACTAAATCAGCTATACTGATTATAATAATGCGAAACTTTTTGAGAGAGTTGTTTATTGAACTTAACTATGATTTTAAATGTTTACTTTTGGTGCTGCTGAATTGTGCTGCCATCCAGATTACTACCTTCAAATTAAAACTGAAACTAAAACTAAAATGAGCTGTGGAAAAAAACCTCTAATCTAAATTAAAACAAAACCTTTTATGAAAAACTCAAATTAAGCTCTAAAACACAGCCGGGATCATTCTGGAAATGTTCAGGTTAGTTTTTGGTGCTTTCAAACCAGGCACTTGTTATGGCTACCTGAGGGTGATTCTATTGTTTGGTCTCAGGGTGCTTACTGTAAATTAAAAGTGAAACTAGAACAAAAACTTGTCTAACCTGAAACTTAATACAAAACCATAGCCTCAAGAAAAACTGAAGCAACACAAATTAAAATGAAATAAAGTTAAAGTCATTTCAGTTTTATTTTAGCAGTGAGGTCACACAATGGAATAAAAGTTGTTTTGGATCTGAGCCCCTGTGTGGAACAGTTTTGTCAAAATGGAGGTTGTGACAAACACACACAGTGTCACTGTTGATGATGGATGACTGATTAAGACTGATTTTACAGGATCCAAACCAGACTGGGATGGGTTCAAGTGGTTTATTCAACACAGAAGGTCAGATTGTGGTGCCGGTCTTGACTCAGCTGGCAAAGGTGGAGTTTCAGGGCTGGTGGAGGCTGGAGGTTGTGGAACTCCAGTTATGAGGGAGGCTGAACGCAGCCTCTGCAGAGCAGCTCTGAAAACACAACAGTACAGAAACCACAAAAAACAGCCACACCAAAGATCCAAATCATGACACACACTTTACTGGGCCGAACATGTGAAGTTAGCATGTTTAACAAGCACACACAAACATATGGGTTGACTTCAAAGTATCCGTTTCTGCCTTGGTTATATCGGTGACATTAATGAAGGTCACAGTGATCTCAAAACTGTTTAATTTTGTGTTTCAGTATTTAATGTGGCTGTTTACCTCTTGATGACTCAATTCACCCTGACCACATGCACATTTTACCCTCACGTTGGAGCAAATTGTGCCACAGGACAATGCAGGACCATATTTAATTGGTAAAAATAACCCCTCTATAGAACAAGTTTGACAAAACAGGAGTAACAACCATGTGTTGACCCAGGTCAACAGATCATCTACATCAGAGACATTATTGTTAAAGGTAAGAATACAAACAAACGGTAGTATAACTGAGGATTGTTGTGATTTCTAGTTGGAGGAACCTGCAGCATTTGTATTATTTTGTTTATTTGCTAAAATCTTAAAACGGGGTCTGTTGGGGTTGAATTTAATCTTGAAATGTCAAGTTTATTCTGGACTTTTCGACTTTATTCACTTCCACTCATTATATTTTTCTCAGCCCTGGTCCTGACATCTTAAGCTGGTTTAGAGAGGTGCAGAGTAAACATTTTGCGACTGTGCATTTTAGTCTGTGTCCGCAATTTTGCTGTTCAAGAGAAGTTTTCCTGAATCTAAACTTTAACTAAAATGAGCTGTAACACACGTCTTAAAATAAAAACGATGTCACACAACATCTGGTTATAATGGATGATAGAAAATATGTCTGATTATTGTTATTACATTTTGTTTTATTCACTCATTCATATAAAATCATGTTATAATTTTGTGAGTAACACAAAGGAACTACGGCTAAAAGTTGTAAAGTGATAAATAAATCAAACTTGTAACTTGTTTCCTGAGTAAACCAGTCAGTCCTTACAACCATCAATTATTAATGTAATATACAATGAAACAACAAGTGATGAGTGAGTTTTTTAAATGTAATAAATCTTTTGTTGGACACATTTAGCTTCCTCATACTGAGACAAAATCTATACCCTAAAAAAGTCCTTTAAAACCCTCCAGGGATCTAAAAGTATCTGTGTACAGAGTAGGGATGGGCAAAAATATCGATACGGCAATATATCGCGATACTTTGCCGCCCAATACAATATCGATTTTTCAACTCCAAATATCGATATATCGCAGAAGAGCGACTCTGCAGTGCGGCAATATTGTCCTCTGATCAATATTATCTGATGTACATATACAGGTACTTGTGTTTTCATCTTTATTTATATCGCAATATCGTGATATTGTGATATCGTGATATGTATCGTATCGTGACCAAAGTATCGTGATACGTATCGTATCGTGAGGTTCTTGCCAATACCCACCCCTAGTACAGAGTGATTAGATAACACGATGCTATAGAGGCTATTTTACACAGATATGAATGTAGGTGTGACTTTGGCACAACACGTTTGAAAACTACTGCGCTGACTAATAAAAACTTTAAATAAAGACTACTACTACTCTTTTCTAACACAATTCCCACATCAATGATGCCTCAACATTACATTTACTTTTCTCTTTATCTCATGTTGTGTGCTAATGAAATGATTTGTTCCTGCAGGTGCTGAGAGTCATCTGGAAGGTGAAACCAGTTTAAGGTTTACAGACGAAACTAACTGAAATGAACCAGTCAGAGGTTAGGAAACTATCACTGGATCAGAACACTAAATCATCTTCTGCCAATTCTTTGTCTTCTTCATCTTCTTCTCCTTTATCATCTTCTTCTCAGTGTAGACTTCTTCTTTGTCTTTATCTGTGGTTCATCTACAAACCAACTTTACATTTGCATACTGCCATCTACTGCATGTGTCGATGCTGCACTTGCTCAGTCAACGAAGGCAATTTAGCTCAACGTTATCTGCTTTATTTATCAGCAAGTCTTATATTTTCTGTGCTTTTCTGTATAATCCAGATCATGTCAGAGTTCTCAAATGTACTGCAGTTGTTTCCAAACAGTCTGTTCCAAAGTCAAACATGTTTCCTGTTTGTTCTCATCCAAGTCTGATCAGAAACCAAAGCCTGGGGACTTGATTGAGATCTCCAGGAGCTTCTATCAGCACTGGGCTGTGTACATTGGTGATGGCTTAGTTGTTCACTTGGTACCACCCTGTGAGTCCCTCGATACTACTTGGTCACCATATTAGTGTATAATCCTGTGCACATTTTTTTTTTGTCTATCTTCTGACACCCGTTTAATTCACAGCTGAAGTCGCTGGTGCTGGGGCCAGCAGTGTGATGTCGGTCGCAGCTCAGAGGGCCCTGGTGAAGAAAGAGAAGCTAAGTGATGCGGTAGGAACCGACAAGTGGAAAGTCACCAATGACCTGGATGAGAAGTACGAGCCCCACCAAACTGATATCATTGTGAAGGAGGCGCTTGCGTTGGTGGGCACAGAGCAGCCGTATGACATCATGACATGGAACTGTGAGCACTTTGCAAAGAAGCTCCGATACGGAAAAGCTGAGTCCAGGCAGGTCAGTGGACCCATGTTCGTCTTTTACATTAAAGAAACCTTTTTGTGTTTGGGGTTGTGTTAGTATGAGATTAGCTAAGTTAATTTAAGGATAAAAGAATAGTAATAGCACACTCACACACATGAAGCACAATAAAGGAATACAAAAGCTGGTGGAGTTTTAAAAAAAAATAGATACAAAAGTTTTTTTTTATATAAAATTGAAGGTTTTTCAGTCAGTTCAATTGGTCAAACATTACTGAGGTCACTGCACCGAGAATCTTTTGAGAAAGTTGTCTTTTAAAAGGTGGTAGTTTGTCCATTATGAAGCACAGCCAGCTTTCTTTAATCTATTAAGGTTTAGTTTAATTCAGGCTTTTCTAACTTGAATAACACTGATACAGAGTTAACTTCCTCTCTTTGGTACGGGCACCTTCTGTACACAGGACAATAAATAAATA
This sequence comes from Diplodus sargus, assembly GCA_903131615.1. Classification (NCBI taxonomy): domain Eukaryota; kingdom Metazoa; phylum Chordata; class Actinopteri; order Spariformes; family Sparidae; genus Diplodus; species Diplodus sargus. Next base: position 258,444 of record CAEMYA010002106.1, read on the forward strand.
AATAAATAAACAAATGAATAAGAGACAGAAATCCAGCAGTTAGGCAAAGATAAAAGTGATTAGACTGCAAATTAAGGATAAAAAACACAATTCAAATTTGAGACAAAACTCTTATTTTTAGTCAAAGTTGCGTGAACAAACATGGTGTACAGGAAAAGAGATGTGATATATTTAAAGTTCTAAATTAATGCACCAAAGTCTGAATCAAACTGGCATCAGTTGACTGCAAACAACTCCATGATGGAAAAAATAAAAATCCAAATATATGAATATCTTTAGTGTTGGCCTTCAGTGCATCATCCTCTGAGCACCACAGGGTGGAGCCTCTAACACACAAGCTTCAACAAGAAGACGACACTCAGGCTGTGGTGAATCAAACAATGTGTCCCTGCTTGATTTGAAAAATCTGGTTAAACTGACTTCATGTGCGTCTGCTCCCCACTTGAGTCCTGCTGCACTGTTCTTCTGAACTGACGGCATCAAGCAGTCCTCCTACATCACAGTCAGTGTTCAGCTCAGGACTTGTGGCTGCAGCCGGCCATGAAGAAGACACGGTAGAAGTTGTCGTGTCTAACCCATGATTCAAAGTGACTCATTGTCACGATGAGGATCAACACACAAATGAAAACTCACGTCATGTCATCGTATGTAACCGCTTTATCCCTTTTCCAAGGGGTCACAGGGTTTGTTGCTGGAACCAATCTCAGCTTGTCTCTGGGTGATTAGCCGCCCCACAAATGAAAACTCTTCAAACCTTTTTGACATTATCTGCATTTTTACATGGTCATAGAAAAGGGTGGTACAAATAATGTGCTAAAAAATGTCTAATTATGAGGGATATGTGTGGATACATTTTAATGGAGCTTTAAATGTCAAGACTGCTCATCAGATTCCTGCCTGAAAACTAAAAGATGCTACATTTTCCTCTGCAGGTGCGTAAGGCAGGAGAAGCAGCCATGGCCGCAGGTCTGGCGACAGTGGGGATTCTGGGTATTGTGGCCCTGGCAAGAGCTCTGTTTGGAGGAAGCAAAGAAGAAGACAAGAACACGCAGTGATTGGAGTCCAGAGTCTTCAGGGGCTTGATTAACAGATCACCAGCAAAGCCTAATAACTATTTATCATGATCACTCATGATCAGCTGAGGTGGTCTTTTCTATTGATAAAAACAAAAGTGGCTTACTGGAGGATTATTATAAATAAATACATTAAATAAACCTCTTGAATCAAATCTAAATGAAGAAGAATATGTGGAATAACAAAAGGCTGATAGTTCTGGTCCTGCTGCATTGATTCTGATCACTTAAACTATCCACAATGAGTTTAACAGTGTTATAGAACGTGATGTTAGACCGGTGGACTGCTTTTTAAAACTTGGAGTCTACATTACCCACAATGCAACTGAGCCACTCAGTGACATCGCTGGAGGCAATTTATCACATTCCATGCATACTGGAATGTGATAAATTCCAGTATGCATGGAATGCATTCCATGCATACTTCCTGAGAAAGCTGCGGTCCTTCAACATCTGCAAGAAACTGTTCTTAAGGTTAGGGTTTTTAATTTTAGTTTAATGTATGTTTTGTATTTTGTATGCTACTAGACACTTGAATTTCCCTCGGGATAAATAAAGTATCGATCTATTGCCACAAAAGGCTTTATACTACTTTTTACAAATATGCTGTGTGTTTAGTGAAAGTTTATATAAACAGTTTATGTAAACTTACATTTTGGAGGCTGCAGTTTTCTGTTAAAATATTTTGTAGTGTACTGGAAGGTTTTTTAAAGTTTATATCAATTCAATGAGGGCAGAAGCAACAGAAACTCCTCTCTGTATAATGTTATACGTTCTGCCTAAAATGTATTCATTCATCTATTCATTGAAGCTACATTTGTGTTATTAGTCTGTGTTAGATGTAGCAGTGGACATTGTGACTGTAGAGTGATGCTTTTATTCTGAAAGTTTCCTGCTCCACCTGAATAAAAAAATCACACACAGCTGAAGTTTGGTGGGGGGCTTCTGGCAGTGGCTCACATATTGGACATTACTGTTCAAGGTAAGAAAACAAACAAATAAACAAACAACCAAACAAACTGTAGTGTAACCGAGGACTGTTGTGATTTCTAGTTAGAAGAACCTGCAGCATTTGCATTATTTTGTTTTCTTGTTTATTTGCTAAAATCTTAAAACGGGGTCTGTTCGGGGTCGACTTTAACCTTGAAATGACAAGGTTATTCTGGACTTTTCGACTTCATTCACTTCCTCTCGTCATATCTTTCTCAGCCCTGGTTCTGACACCTCAAGCTGGTTTAGAGAGGTGCAGATTATTATTAGGGTGTCCGTTAGCTTGTTCAAGGGAACTTGCCGTAAATCTAAACTGAAACTCAGATGAACTGACCAAATGAGCAGTTTCCGCTTCCGTCGTCGCCTTGTTTGTTTGTTTGTTTGTTTGTTTGTTTTGGGGAATTGTGTTGGTGAGATTCACGGTTAACTCCATGTGTTGTACTTCTTTCTGAAGTATCCAGGAACGTAAAGTGGCATTTTTTGCCAACAGCCCGGTCGGAATTTATCGCCGCACACTTCGCCACTTTCGTTCCGGAAAACGGTCTCAATTCAGGGGCTGCATCCTTCGAAGGACCCGGCCTTTGCGGACTTCGAAGGCGAGTCCTTCGTAGAGACCTTCGAAGGACTCGTCAACTGTTGTTGACACACAGGCAACAACGGTTGCTTCCTTGCTTGAGCTTCAGGAATTCCTGATTTCCTTGTTAATCCTTCTTCTTGTGGAGGAAGAGGAGAAGCGGCTCTGGTTTATCTCCGGCTGAGAGGACTGTGGAGAGGTAAACCTGTTATTGAACCCACAGCAAGGTTGTCATGGGGAGACTTAAACTACATGTAGTTGAACTATATAGCTTAACTACAATTTGCTACATTTATAGTTTGAGCTGCGTCAAGTAGGCTACTTCAACTACTTTTGGGGTCATTTTTGTAGTTTAACTACTCAATTTACGAACCACAATTTTGGTCAATAACATGAAATATTTTTTATTTAAAAAAGACCTAATATATATTAAAAAAATATTCCTCTCGAGTTGAGAGACATATTTCTGCTGGCATGTGAATTTTTTGTAAGCTGTTATATTTTGTTTCATATACACCTATGTTGATTTATTTATCACTGAGTTAAATGAGTATAATGAGTATAAGTAGTTGCTAAAGCTACTTTTTTTTAGCAGTAGTTTTACAAACTACATTTCTCCAGCCTGGGTAGAAATGTAGTTTGTTCAAACTACTGCCAGGCTGAACTACATGTAGTTTTACAAGGTACACTTGCAAAGTAGCTTCCTCCCCAACACTGATTATTAGCTAACTAACAGTTTGGGGTCATTAACATACTGATACATTACGTTAATGCTGACATATAAACTGTTGATCATCACATATGTCTTTATTTTAATTTTAAAAGTATTATTCCTATTGAAAGTGTTTGGTAGATAGTTTTGTTTGTTGTAGTGATTTATTAATATTATAATTATACTATGAAATTATAATTCTTGCCTCTTTCTTAAGCAAGTCTTAGTGACATGGCAGCCCTCGATCGAGTCAGAACTGCAAACCCAGTTGATGGACGATGTGGTGGACAGAGGAGACTGGACCACCAAACACCTGGAGTACCGACCCAGATGATGTCCCACTGACACCATCCAGCCCAGCAGCACTGCAGGGACTCCTGCTCAGCCTGTTACTGTCCATTATTTGTAACTGTTTTAACATTATTTTTAATAATAATAATTAATAAATAATTATTTATGCTGTAATTTTGTAAATAGTTGTAAATGTTAAGACCTTGATAATAAAAGAAAATAATTCAATCCCTCGTTGTCTGAAACGTAGCACTTGATTGTGTTTGCTAAGCCGGTTATAAATTCTACTCAAGTTGTGAATACTAAATGGAATAGACAACGTGTAACAATAGAACAATATTTTATATCATGAATTATATAAAATGAACAATTATGAAAAGAACTGATAAATTAGGTAAATAACAACAGAAACAATGTAATGATTTATTCCTCGGGAGCAAGAAGAAGAAGAAGAGCCTCTCCATCCTCTCTGCAGCCTCGTATCCTCCTTCATCCTCCCTCCTCCTCTTTCTCCTCGGCCCTGGCTGGCTCTCCTCCTCCAAATCGTCTTCATCTTCCTCCTCCTGGTCTCTTGGCTCTTAGGACGGGGGGGGGGGGGGGGGGGG
>CAEMYA010002106.1:268078-287695 GCA_903131615.1 Diplodus sargus
GTGATGTTGTGGACACACACACACACACACACACACAATTGGCAATGATTTGCAGGATTTGCATGGCTGAAGAGGTTTATTTGACACAGAAGGTCAGATTGTGGTGCAGGTCTTGAGTCAGCTGGCAGAGGTGGAGTTGCAGGGGAGGCTCAGAGAGCAGAGAGGTTTACTTGAGGTGAAGCACTGGAGAACTCTGAGGAGTGTGATGGCTGTCCTGCTCCTCTCCCCACAGAGGGAAGTGGAGACACGGGGGAACTGGCTTAGAGAGTTTCAGGGCTGGTGGAGGCTGGAGCTTGTGGAAGATGCAAACACTGGAGAGGCCGAGAAGAAAACAGGGTTAGGCTGAAGAGCAAAAATGCAAGTAGAGGTTTGAAAGTTAGCTCTACCACATAGTAAAGTTGAAAATGGCCCAGAATGAAGAGCAGGATTAGAGGAGCAGCAGGTGTGAGAGAAGTGGCAGCTCCAGTTCTCAGCGGAGCCACACCTCTGAAAACACAACAGTACAGAAACAAGAAAAAAACAGCCACACCAAAGATCCCAATCATGACACACACTTTACTTTACATTCCATCTGTTGCAAACACACAGTGATAACAGTTTAATCTGGACTGAACATGTTGCATTTGCATGTTTAACAAGCACACAAAAACATGGGTTGTTTCTGCCTTGGTTATATTGACCATAGAGTTATAAGACCGTGTTGTAGAATGGTAAATAAATGAATCACACAACATCCAGGTCAACAGATTATCTACATCGGTGATTTGTTCCTGCAGGTGCTGAGAGTCATCTGGAAGGTGAAACCAGTTTAAGGTTTACAGACGAAACAAACTGACATGGGCCAGTCACAGGTTAGGAAACTATCACTGGATCAGAATACTAAATCGTCTTCTGCCACTTCTTCGTCTTTTTCATTATCTTATGTCTTCTTACACTTTTTCTTCGTCATCTTCTTTGTCTTTATCTGTGGTTCATCTACAAACCGACTTTACATTTGCATACTGCCATCTGCTGCATGTGTAGATGCTGCACTTGCTCAGTAAAAAGACGGTAATTTAACTCAATGTTATCTGCTTTATTTATCAGCTGTATGATTCAACTTTAAAGTCTTATATTATATGTGCTTATCTGTGTGACCCAGATTAGGTCAGAGATCTCAAATGTACTGCAGTTGTTTCCAAAAAGTCTGTTGCAAAGTCAAACATGTTTCCTGTTTGTTCTAGTCCAAGTCTAATCAGAAACCAAAGCCTGGGGACTTGATTGAGATCTTCCGAGGCACCTATGAGCACTGGGCTGTGTATGTTGGTGATGGCGACGTTGTTCACTTGACAGCACCACCAGGCGGTGAGTCCTCCGTCTGTACTGCTACTCTCTAATCCTGACCTGTCAGAGTCTGGAAATAAAAAACATCCTGCACAAACTCTGTCTGTTTCTCTCTCTTTTTATTCATAGATGAAGTCCCAGGTATAATTTCCGACACCTTGATGTCTGTCCCGACTGAGAAGGCCATGGTGAGGAAACAGAAGCTGCAGGAGGCTGTGGGAGACAGCACATGGATAATCAACAACAGCCTGGACAAGAAGTACAAGCCCTGCTCACCTCGAGTCATCGTGGAGGAGGCGCTCCTGGAAGTGGGCAAGATGATGGATTACTCGGTCTACAGCTCAAACTGTGAGCACTTTGTAAACGAGCTGCGATATGGGAAAGCTGTTTCCTGGCAGGTCAGTGGTCCCATTTTGTTTTTTCAAAACCAAGACTATTTTTTTGTCTGGGGTGAAAAACAGAGAAGGGTTATCAGTGTTGAAAGTGTGATTCTGTGTGAAAACTCTGCTTATCATCTAACTTAAAGATGTTTGTTGCTCTCCGCAGGTGCTTGAGGCAGAACAAGCCATCGCTGCAACAGGAGTTGTTGCAGTGGGAGCTATCATTGCGGTTGCAATAGCAGTTGTTGCAGTATTCATCATAAATGGACAGACATTTTCCTCCACCTCTCCTCCTGTCTGAAACTTTCCACAAGTTAATTAAGCCAAGATGACATTTAAAAAAAAAAGATTTTTAGATGTTTTTTAAGATTTTCTTTTTAAATTGATGAGTAAGAGATTCAAAGGCTGAAAAGCTCCTTGAATCAAATCTGAATGTCTCTGAAGTCCAAAATGTTCATTGTTGCCAATACTTGATAAGACAAGAATGTCTTAGACAATCAAAATGAGTTGATTATTTATCACAGACATGTCTTGTAATGTCTCACACACTCTCTTTATTGTAAGAGCACCTCCATGAACTCAGTTTCATGATGACTGAACCAATTCAACACTTCTGTTCTTGTCTTCTGACATGTCCACGCTGATTGTTTGACAATTTAGCTGGAGTTTATAAGTTCTGTCTTCCTCTGACATTAAATTGTTTGTCATCGCTTTGAATAAAGAATCATTTCTGTGATTCTTGATGGTAGTCTTTCTTTCTGCAACATGTGGTTCCCTCGCACGCAGGCGTCATTCTTAAAACCATTACGGCCTTGATCTGAGTCTGGTTTCAGTTTTGAATTTATTTGATCAGTTTCATCTGTTCACTTATTTCCTTTATTAGAATTCCAAAGCATTTCAATTAGAAGCAACATGCTGTTTTATTATTTCGGTATTGTTGAGTTGTAGAGATGAGGCACCATATTTTATACCAGAGTACTTTAAACTTGTTTTTCTTAATCTGAATTTGATCCAGTCCACTAGAGGTCCTCACAGATAACAGGACAAATCTGCACCTCGTCAGATCACCTGGAAAAACACCTTCCTGTCATGTTTCTAACTAAAGAAGTCCACAGACGTCCAAATGGAGGTCTTGACATCGTCATCTTTGTTGTGTTGTGGGAGTAGAAATCTTAGGAATGGATATCTGCCCCCCTTCTTGTGAATTCTTGGCTGATACACTTGCTTAAGATGTATATGATTACAGCCTTTACATTTAATGAAGAAACATGTTTAATTTAATTATATTTATTTATAGAATAGCTCACATGCTACATGATTTGAATTCTCTGTAAAACGTTGCATCCAGTCTTCCTCAGTCCACCATCACAGCAAAGTTGTTCACCTGACCTGAACACCTCGTACCAGGACGTCAGCTCCAGTGGTGACAGCTGTTGATTGTGTCAGCCGGTTTATTAATACAGCGACTTACATCAAATCTTACAGGACCACATCCAACACAGACAGGGGCTCTGGGGCTACACTGAAAGCAGCACGGCATCGGCAGGCATTTCAGGTCCACTTTTTAAAATGCTGTGTTAAACTTCTTGGATGTGATCCTACAGAGCAGATCTGCAATTAAATAAAAGGCACAAATAAAAGAGTAAAAGCAACTTTTAGGGCGCTCCTTTACCCTGACCACACCCAAGACTGTCTGTCAAAGTGACTTCTGGGTAACTTCTTGTGTCAATGATCCCAAAAGATTTAGTGAAGGTTTTATCTGTGGGATTAAACAGGTACAAATGCATGACAGGACCTTCAAAGCTATCAAAATAAAGCTCCACTGATTTCATAACTCCTCCACCGCAGCACTACCCCACATAGATCACAGGAAAAAGGCATGTAAACACATTTGAAACCAGCTCTCCAGCCCAAATTTAACTACGTCTTTCCCTCCTGTGCTCATCAGGTGTCTGCAGTGTCTGTGACACATTTACAGATCTGGAAACAGTCGAATGCGTCACCTGTCAGACCAGTTCAGTACAGTAAAATACAGTGTTGTATGTGCAAAGTCAACTCAACATAATCGACTTTCTTTGCCTTGAAACCTGTTGTTGTTGTTGTTGTGCCACACAAATACACAAGTGCATGCATTGATCGCTTTTATGTCTGAAATCTGTAAGATAGTGACATCTGAACTAAAACATTCATATCCACAGAGTGTGTCTATGTGTGTGTGTGTGTGATAATACATGTTTCACTTCTGTTATATATATTTCTTAATGTTTAAAAAAAAGTGTCATTTTAAGACAAGATGCACCATTTATATACATTTACTTTACAACTGAGTTATGTTTAAAAAAAGAAAGAAAAACAACAGAAGGGGACATTTTGTGATCAAGTCTGCTGCAAGGAGTTCTGCTTCATGTCTCTGGATTCTGCATTTGTTTCAGCTCTGCCGTCCACAATGATGCGTTCGTAAAGCACTGGATTGTTGTCGGATGCAGAGTCACCCGCTGACCAACAGTAACGTTTTCCTCTGCTCAAACAACAAGCCGCCTCTTTACCAGCGACCGTTTACAGCATCTTGTCCACTGCCAACATGTCTTTCTGCTCCTTTGTGGAATGTCGAGCCTCCGCCCCGCTGCTCCGGGTCCAAGTTACTGTGCTCCATGTTCCTCCCTTCTCCGTTCTCACCCTCAAATCTCTCTTTGCGTGCCCCGTCAGTCCAGCTTGCGTGCGCCCAGTTTGAGAGGACCTTTAGCAGCTTTGCGCTCCGCCCGTTTCGCCTCCAGCTCTTTCCTCCTCTCGTCGCGTTTCTTCTTGGACAGCTCGGCCTTGCTGAGACCTGAGTGAAAACACAGGCAGATGGTTAATGGTTGTTTAACAAGAATACTTGCACATTAGGCTCATATTTTATGAGAAGAGGACCAACTGAGACTTACCCTGGTTTCCATCCACTGACTCCCAGCTCTCCTCAGCTCCCCAGTCTCCTGTCGTCTCTGCACTCCAACCATCTCCACCCTGACGAGGAGAAAACACAACACACATCAGTCAACCTGACATGCTTCTGCCGTCAAGGTATCCGAATGTCTCACAATTCAGCAAGCACGATTTTTTAATTCAATTTAAATTTTCTTCTCTAAGATATAATGTGTTTTGGCATTAGCTTCAAGAGGCTGGAAGGATAAAGCCAAGGGAACCGTTTGCCTGTTTGCAGGTTTTATGCTAAGCTAAGCTAACCTCCTGATGGTTCTAGCTTCATATTTACTATAGAAAACAAGAGAGTGGTGTTGATCTTCTCATCTAACTATGAGCAAGAAAACTTGCTTCCAAAAAGTTAAATTATTAATTTATTTTTATGCCCAGTGTCCCGTAATCTTATCATCATCTAACAGATTCTCTTTCATATCGTCTTGCGCTGTTTTCACAGGCAAACTACTTGAAAAAACAAGAAAAAATCTATGAAAAACTTGCCAAATATTTCAAACATAATCGAGACTAATCTGTCTTTTTTGCTCCGTCCTCACCGTGGTCGCAGCAGTGCCGCTTGGGTTTCTCTGGGAGACGCTGGCGAACAGATCATTCTGAATGTTCCCCTTGGCTGCGCTGCTGCTGTCCCAGTTGTAATCGCTGGCTAACCGCACCCCGTCAGGCAGCTGGACGCTCGCATTGGTCAGTGTTATGTCCGTGTCCTCCTCCCCCCAGTCGTTGCCCCAGCCCTCCTCGCCCGCAGAGCTCTGACCCTGCCCTTCCTTCTCGTTGGACCAGCTGTCGTCGGCGTCCCAGCCTGAGCTGCTCCAGTCAGAGCTCTGCTTCTTCACCGCTGTCGACCGCCCCATCTACATATCGGAGAGATGATAAACGATTAACAAAGGGACTAACTGAAATCATACAAAAGCTAAAATGAAGAACTTTGACTGCAAAACTATTTGGTTTAGGTTATTTTATCTCCACACAGAAAACAAATGTGATCCTAAATTTAAATGGGGCCAAAAATGTGCTTGTTTTCATTTGCTTTCAACACTATACATGGGTTTTGGTATGTACGGAAAGGTATCAAGCCTGTTCAATATACTAGCAGTATAAGGCGCTTATGTATTCACATTTACATAAGGTAATATATATGTATATATGGATCCAAATGAAAGAGCTCATACTCCTTTGTCACTGGCCTTCTTTTTGGATGATGCCATTCCGGACCAGTCAGTGCTCCAGTCATCCGGCTCAGTTTGAGTTTTCTCCGGCTCCTATATGAGAAATAGTTTGTAATTTATGACATTTTAAAATACAATTATGTGACATAATCTCACGCATGTATCTAGATAATAATTACTCTGTTTTTCTTGTTAGTCAACAGGTGAAACCGTACCTCCAAACTTCCCCAGTCTTCCTCCTCGTCCCAGCGGTCTCCTATCGCCTCTTCATCATTGTCCTTGACTTCAAGAGTGTGTGACTGGTTGGCACGACTAGAGGCAGCATGGTGAGTCGCTGAGGCTTGAGGAGTTTTATCTTCAGAACCTGCAATAGAAAATAAAAAATAGAGAAAAGGTTTCAGGTGGCATATTTAAGATTTCTTAAGGTGGAGCTCCATTACGTCTTTGCGGGTGCATATGTGGAAGAACAAGCGATTGTGGCTCCAGCGGGAAGTTTGGTAATCAAATAAATTCAGGAAATCTGGAGTGAAAAATAAGTGAGCTCCTCTTCTCTGCTCGAGGGAAGCAGCTAGATGCTACATTATTCGCTACTAACATACACACACACACACGCAATTCTTGTATCAAACTCAGATCTGCAAGTTGCATTTTGGGTAATGTAGGCTCCAGTCCATTTGGACTAAAAAATGATGAGATCTCTGGTTCTCCTGCTGCATTAGTTTCTATCCTCTTAAGAAAATGTTCAGTGCAGCAGTGTCAAAGGACAAATAAACTGTGATAACCGCACCAGGTCCAGCTGCTTCATTAGTGGCACTGGTAGTGCTGGTGTCATTGGCGAGCCCGCTGCCTTCCACTGGTACTCCACCCTCTGTCCCTGGAGCGTTGCGGATCAGCTTAGATGTTAGCGAGGACATGCCGGTCACGGCCCAGCCGGCCCAGCTGGAGGAGGCACCTGCAGGCTGAGCACACGAGCCCACGTCCTTTTCTGCAGGACAGACGGGACAGACAACATCAAGTTTTAAGTTGGAGAGAATCAGGATTATAATTTTAAGAAATGTTTTCCATTTAGTCTGCTCCAGATAAAAGAGTAAATCACAGAACTATTTGGTTTTTTTTCCCCACCAGAAATCACAGGTTTTCTTGCTGAGTGAGACGTAAAAGTAGAGAGTAGACTTTGCAGCTCAGTGCAGTGTTACATACCGACTTCAGCTAGCTTGGTAGGATCTTCTGACACAGTCTCCAGCTTGGAAAGGAAACTCTTGATGGCTTTGAATGCCTGACAGGCAGAGAGAAAGGTGGGAGAGAGCAACCCGAACAGAAATACATCAGCATATTCCAGCGACGACAAGAGTTTAAACATCAATGTAGAAGGTTGAAATCATAAGCTAGAGAGGAATTACTACTGTCCTTTTTTTTTATCCACCTTTACAAATAGGAACACAGTAATTAAAAATGAATGAGGCTTGTTGCTGCTGATAAAAACAATCGGAATACTCTTGAGTTTCATCTTCAGTTATAATTTTGCCATCATGTAAACATCATGTAGTCACAAGTCACGTGTACCTGGTCCCGGACGCTCTTATCGGGGTCAACAGTAATGGCACAGAGTGTGGGCAGGATGCGGGCGGCGATCTCTGTAATGCTGTAGTAGTTGTGCGTGGCGGCGAAGCCCAGAACACCAGCAGAGCGTGAAGCTGGGAAGGGGTCTTTTGTGGCTCGTGAGAAGGCAGAAATCAGAACACGCTGTCGAGTCTGTGAAGAGAAAACGATAATAAAAATCTTACCCGAACTTTGTTTTCAGTGTTCTTTGCATCAAATAAATGTTGTGAGTGTATTTTACCCCGGCGTTGAGGTAGGAGGCGATCTTGCCCAGGCAGACGGTGGTGTTGCACCGGATAGGGCCTTGTTCGTCTCTGGCCTGCAGCCGGGCGAAGTGACGCATCAGCTCCTGGTTCAGGTTGGTCTCGTTCAGCTTGGGAGCAAGCAGCAACATAGACTGGAGGGCGAGAAGCAGAGAAGAGTTAACAGCTACAGCGGTCCGACAACACAATGTGCACAAGTAACATGTATATAATGCATCTGCTGGTTTCTGGTTGCGTTTAAATATGTGACCTACCTTAACAGTCTGCTCTCTGATGGCGGGGTTGGTGTCTGTGAAGCCGTGAACAACATGAGGGAAAATCTGGGAGTTGACTGCTGCTTCATTCAGATACTGAATGAACTGCTCCATCTGAGAGAGGGAGAGAGACGTGGAACGAGAGAAGAAACAATGTTAGAACAAATAGATGCTTCTATACTTTGACACAGATCTAAAAACAACAAGTAGAGATATCATTTCCTGCTAATTATTCTTTGAAATTATCCAACTTTTAACTTTTTTCCTTTCTTGCCGGATGGTAAATGAGAAAATTAAAAACATGCACAAAAAAAGCCTCACACACCTGCTGCAGCAGTCGTATCCTCATGGCTCTGTCTGTGGAGGAAAACATCTTGACGATAACCGGGATGATCTTCTGTTGGTACTCTTCTGCAGACAGGAACTTCCCCACCTGGCAGACCGACAGAGGCAGGTGAGATCAGGGAAATATATTGTAATTACCACTTTTTCACTAAGATATCAATACCAGTATAACCATGTCTTCTAATTTGTTTTGAAAATGGGTTTATGTTTTGCTTTAAAAGTGATCAGAGGTGCTTGGAGATGTTGCAGTCTGCCACCTCATGTTCATAAAGGTTTTAAAGTTGTGCTGGGAGGTTTGGACTCACCTTGAAAAGCGGTGTGAGGACTACGGCGCCTGCATTACCAAACTCGAAGGCGGTGAGCAGCTGAGGCAGGACTTTGTGTTTACAGAAGTCTTCTGGGAAAGAGTCCAGGTTTTCACTCAGGTCCTGGAAGAACTGCTGCTTCTCAGCTGGCTCTTTGATCTGGAGAGAATTAATATTGAATTGTTATTACTGTAATTATAATCAATTAAGCTATCCTTAATTGTTATACTATTATACAGTTTCCAGTGGCACAGGGTAGTTCCATTTGAACTTGATCTATTTATATCTTCATACATCGGTTGTAGCTTTATTGGTCAAGTTTGACTTTACCACTAACAAAACCACAACTGTAAAACACGACACAGGTGTGTCTTTATGCGGACCTGTATCTCCTCCAGGAAAAGGTTGCTCTCTACAAAGCTGTTGCTGAGGAATCCCCCGGGGGCTCTACAGTTCTGGAGAAAGCGGGCCGGGTTGGGCCGAGCTCGGGGGTTAGCCCCCACTAGCTCACAGTAATGCGGGACCAGGGCCTTGGGAACCTGTGGACACAAAGAAGACACATGTGAGAGAACACAACACTGTGAACGTCACTTCTATGTGTCACACACAATAATCTGAAGAAGAACTGTAAATCTTGTGGGTTAAATTCCTTGAGTGAGGGCAACCTAGCATCAATTACAGTCTCTGCCAACTCTCGTTCAATTTGACAATTTGCTTCTTCTTTACATTAAATAAATGCTATATACACACACACAAGAAAACAGAATGATTTCAATATTTCTGGAATTAAATTTTTTATCTGAAATCATCACAACACTTCAATAACTAAAACGACAATCTGAAGTATCTTTAGAATATTGCAGTAGAAATAGAATCGACAAGGGATCTGTCCAGGTGTCGTACCTTTCCCAGTGAGCGAAGGGAGGAGGTGCGAGGTAGCGGCCCGTTGAACACCTCCCAGATCAGGCAGCCTAGCCGCCACACCTCCCCGGCCCTGCAGCAAACACGCACACACTTCAACACAAAAGTTCCTTCAGAAAACCTATTATGATGCCCTTCTTTCAGTCATTGCTTCTCTCAGTTTATGTTTCTTGCTCTCCTCTCTTACCATTTCTCTCCACTGCTATTAGACATCTCTGGTGGGTCATATTTCTCCATGTCTGGGTAAACAGCCTTAGGAGCAGGGAGCGAGATCCCGCTCGGGTCACCCTGCTCTGGGGCCACATGGTCGAGGCCCCCGAGCTTCCACTCCCCGGCACGATCCACAAAAACAGAAAACACGCCCAAGTTGTTATGGAGCAGGTGGCAGTCGTTGACCAGGAAACTCACAGCTTTCTGTGGGAGGAGGCGAACATCAGGAGTGGAGTAAGTGCTCACAGCGGACTGGTGACAGAACAATGGCTCCCCTGGTAGTATCAGATGGCTCCTAGCCTTACCACGATCTGATGAAGTCCCCAGGAGACCTCCAGCTCCCCGGACCCCCCCTTCTCTGCCTGGGCCTTCAGGTGGACCGCCAGGGGTGTCACCTGCTCTGTAACCAGGTACAGGCTCTTCTCCGTCTGTGAAAACAACCCCATTTAAAAGCAATTATTACTTCATGTGTACAGAACTACTGTGTATGTTTTGTTTTTGTTTTTTTTTGTTTTTGGCTTTATTGACAGGCAAGCTGAAGATATGACTGGAAAGGGGGGGAGAGAGAGGGGGAGTGACACGCAGCAAAGGGACCCAGGCCGGGAGTCGAACCCAGGTCCGCTGCAGAGCCTCAGCACATGGGGCGCACGCTCTACCAACCGAGCCACACAGCGCCCCGACTGTGTGTTTTACTGAACAATCTCTCTGACTGAAAGAAAAGGGTTAAACAGATATCATGGTAACAGTTCTAACACTAGTTACTAGTACTCAGTTTTGTATTATTCTATGAACCATCTATTCTATTAAAAGGCAAAACATGGAAATACTGAATTATCATCCAGGGCTGCTAAACTAGAGCAAGTGAAACACATCACAGCCTTATACACAGTAACATTTAAAAGAGACTTGTGGTTATTATACTGAGATTATGACTAAAAGATTCACTTTTAATATCTAAGTGCATTTATTGCCAGAAGATTACTTTGAATACTTAAGTACATGTCATATCAGACTTTTGCTCAAGTACTATTTGTCTGAGTGACTTTCACTTTCACAACACTGACATGTTGCCAGATGTGCCCACATGAAAACATTTTTTTCTCTTTTTAACAAAACATATTTGCAACAACAAAAAAAAGATCCTTGGGTTAAATTATAACTATTAAATTCCTAGCGAGGTTATTGTTTCAATGTGCTGATGTCCTCTGGGACAATGTAGTTTTTTATTGTTTAACTTTGAAATATCCTGCCTTCATTAGGTACATATCTTGTGTTTGACAACCAAATCTGAGAGATCATTGCAACAAAATGTGTGTTTATGATTATAATCTGAGAGCTGATAAATCGATTCCGGAATTTTTTTTACTTCCCATTATCAGTACTGACATCGGTCCCAAAAAGCCCTGTATCAAGCTATAGGATCATTTAGAGTCAGACTAACTGGACTAACATTTAGGATATTTAATGATCTTGTTGAGCTCGACTAAACTGAAATGACCTTGTGAGAATCTGCCTACATTATGTAGCACACTACTCAATACATATTGTGTACAAGTATTACAGATCTACTGTGATATATTCACACTCACCTCTGTCTGAACGCAAACATGCAGAGAAAAGCAGATGGTGGTGATGAGACACTAATTACATGTTAGATACAGAAGAAAACTCTCACTAAACATGTCACCGAGCAAGATGGGTGACATTTTCCTCTATGTGTGTGTGTGTGTGTGTGTGTGGAGCTACAGATGGGGTGCACACACACCAACACATACCTCCAACCCATCAACATAAGCCAGGATGTTGGGGTGACGCAGGGTCTTCATACGCTTGAAGGCAGCCTTGGCCAGCTGGGTCTGCTGCTCCGTCCCCTGGGCTACCTCGTACACAAACACCGACACCGGCTCTCCATTGGTCTGAGGACACAGGTGAGGGTGAAATTAAATCACTCACACATGTAACACTTGTAATATTTGTAGCCTCGAAATCACATCAAATAAATAACAATCACGCCACCACATCATGTTCAAAGAAATGTCAATAAACATGATGAAGGAGGAAGCTTGGTTGTCATCATCCGGCCCTGCAGTGATTATGATGATGATGACAGTTCAGATTGAGCTGCTCAGCGATAATAATCTGGACAGATAGTTTACGAGAGGAGCTGTAAGTGATGAAGAACTGCACCTTTATTAATGTGACGAAGCAGTGGCGTGAAAACGATCATGAAAACAGTTGTTAACGAAGCTAAAATGAGGTGACGTGGCGAGAAATACGTGTCTCGGAGTAAACAAAGCCTGAGCTCACCTTGTTAGCCAAACCTAACGAGACGTAAAGCAGCTAGAATAACAATAATGAACGCTGACATTTAATCAGCGGGAAAGACATGGATTACACTGATAACTCTGATGTGGAACCACGCCATTACAACACCTGACGTCGTGTTTAAAGGCTAAAACCAAGTCGCGAGCAGACAGTAACTAGCCACCTAGCTACCTAGCTAGCCGGCTAACTGACAGGCCTCCGTAACTAAGCGGGCTAACGTTGACTGTTAGCGGAGGATCGGCAGCGGTCTGCCGCTTTTACCTTCCGCTTCCCTCGGTGTAGAGTCCATATTCCAGACTTTTCTTGGGTGTCTGGAAGAACTTCATAGGCAAAGTCTTTGACAGGATCCCTGGCGAAAAAGGACCACATCTCCTCTTTCCTCCACACCTCATCAAACACACACACAACACACACACAGCAGTGACTGCAGAAGTGCACAGACTGCTAGAAGGAGCTAACCATAGAGCTAACTAGCTAGCGTATGGCACGGATGTAAAACGCCCCCCTGTAAACTTGGTTTCTGCACATTCGTTCCGCGATAGTTTTTTTTTTTTAATTCATAGAATGTTTTATTGTTTCATAGTGAACCCACCGTATAAGACAAAAAGATGAAATAAATTCACAGTAACAGCACCAAATTAACAAAAAAAGAGAGAGTTAAGGTAGATGCCCCCTTTCATAATGATCAATTTTGATACATAAAATAACAAACTTGATAGACAGATAGTCCATCAAGATATTTCCAATGGCCTATGATACAAGTTTGGACATATTGAATGTATTTTGTTATTTTTTGTATTGTTTATTGTATATCTGTATATTGTTCTGTGTAATGTGACTGTTTCTGGTGACTGCCTGGGCACTACAGATGTGAAATTAGTATTCTCCCTGGTTTCATCATGTTTATAGTGTGTATTTAATACTTATGTTCATTGGCTTGTCCAGCCAGCAAACATTTAAATAAATAAAAAAGATTATAAAGAAAAGATTCCAAATTTGAAGAATTATAAGTATATTAGTACCGCATATCAACTGACGGGCGCTCAGACTCAATCCTTCAAAATAATATACATTATTACAACAAACGTAACAAACGTTTCCCCAAAAGTTTTAACTTTTATGGAGATGTAATGTCCCCTTGTTAACATCAAGAAAACAGAATGGATGAACATAATTGAAAAACCATTTCAGAAAGATTACATTATATGAAATGACCAAAACTATGGGAGAAGTCGCAGGTAGCTTTACGTTTTTGAGACCTGAAAGTTTAAAAATATTAAACTGTTTCATTTAGCAGCGATAGATTCATTTTCAGTCCAGCTCTTACCCATGCCAAATATATTGACAGTTCCAATGCAAGTTACAATGATATCTAGATGATATTTATCCTTAAGTTCCTCTTCATGTAAAAAAAAGTCTAGGTGATGTTAGAACTATTCTTATAACTACCCTTATTGTGAGTCACAACATGATCTTGAGAAGCAAAGCAAAAGTGTTTCCTTTAGAAATAGGATTTTTATTTTATCTTGGAATATGCATCACCAGACTGGCATATCTTAAATGATCAGGGCTTCAAGGCAGATCATGCATATCAGTCTAGTGTAGCTGAATTGTACAGAGGCCATAATTATAAATGGTTAATTTGTGTTTCACCAAAGTATCAAACAGCATTTCAAATGTGGGTTAATCCAGTTGAACTGGACACAGATGCCCAGAATGGCTGCTCATCCTCCTGCTGTACTCAAATCAGTGGCGATAAAGTGAACTCAAGATGTTTATCAGGAGGATGTCTCTCAGTGCCCTCAAACTCTCCAATGAGAAATATTAATGAAACTCAGCTTTTGGCCCAGAAAGCCATCCCAGCATATAGCCTACATAATTCAGATATCAATAATATGTCCAAATGATGTCACAGATATGTCCTCCATGGTATAGGTGTACTGAGATTATGCTGAATGACACATATTTGTCTCTTAAGTACAAGTAATCTCATGTATCAACTGGAAAAATAAATAGTGTTGTGGAAGAATGAATCGTCTCATTTCAAGTCAGGGTAACAGAATGGCAGAAGTTGTTTTATTGATCATTTCAACATTCACAGTTGTAAAACATGATTCACTTAAATCACTTGTCCAAAAAAAACCAAAAAATTCACACAAGAAAAAAATTAATTTCAAAATAAGGCCATTGCTTGTAACATTAACTCTTGTCAAATGAATTGTCACCATTGTAAATAATGGACCTTGAGGCCTCTCGCAGTTACCTCATGTCTTAATATGTCTAGTGGAATTATGCACATGCTAGCTCAACACTCCCACTATTCTGAACTTTGGGTTCAATTTATCCAACAAATCTGACTATTTGACTTAATCCTGTAGCTAGAGAATCTTATTAGATACATAAATGGGTTGTAAAAGACATTTTATCTAATATTACATGAAAATGGTTCTTTAATGACATTAATTTTCCCCACGCAGCATACTAAAAAAAAAGCAAGACACCGCAGGGGATTGAACCCTGTCCCGACAAAGTCAGGAGTGCCACCACCGGAGTCTTTTGCTTTTTTGTTGTTGCTGTAATTAAAAGGGCAAAAGCAAAACCTGGAGGAACAAAAGTTTGTTCCTCCAGGAAAAGAAAACCTCTGAACACCTGGCTGCTATATTATCCTGTCACCACATGGGGATTTCTCTCGGTCACGAGGCTGAAACTAGAAGAAAGAGACAGCGGTTTCCCCATTCCCCAGCATTTCCCCCACGACACTGTATTGGCAAATGTGACTGATTCCTCGAAATCCTTTTGATCCATATTAACAAAGCCACGATACCAGCATCCCCGGTGATACTCAAAGCCGTTTTCCCTTCGAAATTCGGCAGGACTTGCACGTCAAAACGGACAGTCAAGGCTTTGTCGCCAAATTTAAAGCTGTAACGGAAGAAAGACAGACAATGTAAGCCTCCCCACCCCCCTCCCACATAAACCCCACAAACCAATACTCATCCAATGACAAATGATGTCAATATGGTTATCGTTTACCGCGACTGGCGTAGCAGTGTTTAGCAAGGCTATTCCTCAGGAGCGATGCTCAATTCTTCCAAGAAATTAAGACTGTACCCTAGAAGTTGGCTGTACCAAGTGATCCCATGACTTCCTGCAGAGGTTTAAGTCCCCTGGCTCAGTATCAAGTTAAGCTGAACGAGAAATCTGAAAGGAAGAAAGAAGAGTGTTGCCCCGCCCCAATAATCCCCTGGCCAAATACTACTGCAATGTTTGACAACGACTTCATGAACATTATGTTGTGTATTACAAATAAATGTTATGCAGAGCTGATGTGCATGCAACATGTTTTGAGTTACACATTAAAGCCATGGTATGTTAAAGAAAAATCAAGGGAACCGAAATTACTTAACTTAGCACCCATGAGACTGAAGTGATGCAGTATTAGCGAGACAAGCTTGCAGCTCTTGATCTTAATGTGACTGGATTCTCAGTGTTCCATCACAGGTTAGGCCATCCCAGATGACAAATTAAGACAATTTTTTAGGTAATTTGACCTGAGAAACCAAAGGGAAAAAGAAAAAAGGCACACACAAAACACACAGAGAGCGGGGCTTCTGCGAAGGACGTCGGGGGTTCAGATTTAAGCTCAAGCGCACAGGGGGGGTTGGTACTTCATTCAGGGGCCACACTCATATTCGCTGACAGCCTCCACAGATGGCTTTGCATTCAGAGGCAGGCGAGATCGGGAGCGGACAGACGAGAATGATCTGAAACAAAGAGTGATCTACACAACACACCCACCACACAATACTCAAAAGATTCGAGTTCTACTCATCTTATGGTTTAAGATGCAAAGCAATAGGGCCCCGTGGCCAAAGAGGAATATGCTAGTAAAGCATTGTTGTTACTGATGATTTGAGGTTAACATAAAGCCAGTTCCAAGATGTCATTTTGTCAACTACAACATTGCAGAAGTTTATTTTGACAAGTTAAGCCAACATCTTACTACATGCTCCAGGTTAGAAGACTTCACTCGTGCTTGAACCAGTCTTGCACTCTGATGTCTGTGAAGAGAAGTATAGGGATACACCCAACCAAAACACAGTGGAAGCTAAGGCAACACATTTGCGCTGCGTTGAAGACCAAATCAAAGCCGCACCATGCGCAGCTTTCCTCAGCCACTCAAAATTTGGAAGACTTCGCACAGTTGCGCGACGGAGAAATTTAAAATGTGACAAAACCTGCCGCCTGCACAGTTGCACAAGGGCTGGCAGCTGAGGGCTAATTGTTGGAATCTATACACATCAAAAAACGACCTGACTCCACTTGTTCAAACTGCGTGTTGATTTCAAAGGGGAGGATGATTCCTGTGTCGTCCTAGGTAGACTGCATTCTTCCTTTGGACTGTTCTGAAAGATCAAAGAGGCAGAAAAGAACACACCCCTACGCCCCCTCACAGTATCATAGAACTGACTATTGTTATCCTTACCCAAATGCTTTACTGCAGATAACGTCAGAATCAATGAAGGTCCATCAAATCTTCCCGTTATCACAAGACTCTTGTTAAGAAAGCACAGCAGTGCTATTTCTACAGTCAAGTATAGCAAGTTGCTTTCATGTCAAGAACAATGAGGGCAGGTAAGCCCCTTCAAGATAAGTGACCCCCTCTAGGGTGGAGAAATTTCTGCTTTCCAACATCAATATTTGATGGATTCAACTTATCTGCCTTCAAATTTCCGCTTTGAAAAGGATGTCATTCGAGCGAAGGTCACATCCGTGCTCTACAAAGCTCCAAGCTTTAGTCATACCTGAAAAAGCACAAGAAAAGCTCCCCCACACAAGCCCCCAAAAAGAACAAATGCATACCAAAACTGTATTCAATCACAACAAGCTATGCATTTATTATGCAATAAGAAAATCCTTTACAGATAGTTCACTCATTGTATTGTCAATACAAGGCATGGTAACTAATTGCAAAGGAATTGCAATGGAGGCATTTAGCCAGACAATGAATGTTAAAGAGAAATGTGACACATTTAGTGACCTTACGTGATGCTCGATGCGCAAGGAAACTTGTACATACAATGAGTTAGGAGAGTTCCTGATGGTCTCGGGTATTGGAAAGCGCACGGGACACAGCACACTGAAAAATGCAAAGGAAAAGCCTCTCTCCCCACAATACCCCTCCAATATTGCAGTACACAGGACTACAAGATAGTAATGGCATTACATACTGCCTTAAGATACAACTGTATGACTATTAACACAAATTCATTAATGTATTGAAGCCATTTTCCAGAAGAAGCATTTAAATACCGCAAGCCTGACCGCGAGGGATTCCATCCGTATGAACAGTAGGCGTGGACTTGAATGTAGATTTTTGAACCATGGGCCATACAACTTAATCTGCAAGAGTGACAAATACACAGCCCACTCCCAACCCCACAGAGCAACTTTTGGAAGCCTTTTACAGAATTACAATGACTTCTAGTAAAGAGACTTGTTACCACACTCCCTGGGAAAACAGAGCTTCGTGCTACATCAGGAGACTAGTTTGGAAGTTCCTATCCTGCGAAGCAAAGTGTCCACTTGAAGCCTGTTGGTGCACTTGGATGCTGCCTATTCAAGCCATTTTGCGTTGGATAAGATGAGCTGTGGAGTCTAGGAAAAGACGGATTAACGGCCCACAACCCACCCTCCCGTTACCCAAAAAGATTTGCATGAAACCCCCATAAATACAACACGTTCCAAATAGTGTAGAATGAAAAATAATCATCTAGTGGATGACTGAACAATGCCAAATACCTTCCTACATCTCTTTAAATCGCAGTGGATGCACATGATCCAGATCCATAGCACTATAGTAAATAAGATGAGCTCAACTTGTATGGAGTGGCTAGCACAGGGGGATTCATTCGATGATCAGCGTTAGGGGGCCAGGCCTGTGAAAAGAAGAACTCGAAACACGTTTTAAATGCCCCCCTCCCCCTCCCCTTAAAATACTTTGCTATCCAGGATCAACTATTAGCTCAATACAATTTTCTTTTGATTGCAAATATTACAGAATACTAGCCAATATAAATAAAGAGTTAATGCACAGGATAGTTACACCCACATACATTTCATGCACTAACTCACTGCTCTGGTTTAAGAGGTCGATGTGGCTGATCTGTACCATTGAGGCGCAGCTGAAGCACTGAAGGGTTGCGCTGTATACACACATCAAGCGGCCGCACAGGAGACCATCCACTCTCACACTCCAATGCCGAAAACTCCATTGAGGGGGGAAGACCTATGAACAACAAGGGACTGCGTCTCCCTCCGGCTGGGGGAACTACTTCTGATCGCAGCGGGTAGAGAAGTCCGATAAGGCGTTCCTCTCTCCATCACACTACCAAGGCATTCACCACAGCAGACACCACCACACTCATGTCAGCGCACAACAGGAGGGGCGACCACGGTACAAAACGCTTACACGGCTTGCCTGAAAAGAGGAAGAGAGAGCTGTGCGAGAAATTGTGTTCTACAACAGTTGTTTTTGAGAAAGTGGTATATAAACTAAATTCCTGAGAATGTTACAGATACCTCTACCCAATATACAAACCAAGGCCTTGCTTTAAACGTGTGAAGCTAGAAGACTTGTGCACCCTTTCCCCACCCTCATCACTGGCTGGCTTGCTCGATCGATCTGGGACTGCTGCAACTGCTTCAGCGATGGAGACTGTGTGCTGCTACTCTGCCCTGCGCATCTGGCTCCCTCTGGTGTACACTCGCCGACAGCTGCTGCTGCTTCCTGCACTCTTGGGCTCCCTCTGCTTCCCCCTCCATGCCCACTGGTCCTGTCCTGCCTGGCTCCTCTCTGGTCCTCCCATGCCCTGTGGTCCTGTCCTGCCTGGCTCCACTCTGGTCCTCCCCGTGTCCCTCGGCCTCGCTCCTCGCGCTGGTCCTGCGATCTTCCTCTAATAACTAAGTCCATTCCTCCTCACAATAACTAAGTCCATTCCTGCCCTTGAATAACTCAGTCCATCTTCCCCTGGGGAAAAAAAAAATCTTCTGTCTTCTCTAACAAAAACAAAAAAAATGTAAAAATTGCCAACTTAAAAAAAACAAAAAATCCATATAGAATCATCTGAGCCTTTGATAAGACTAGACACTTTCTATCCTTGCAAGCTACTTTGAAACTGCAGCTTTCCTCTTTCTTCGGTCAATGGAATCACTATCATTTGAAATATTACAAAAAAAAAATGAAAATGAAAAGTGACTTAACCACTACGGTGGAATTAGAATGCAACAAAGAAAACAAAAGTTACAATTAACTGCAATTTAAGTCGATTTCTCAAAACCATCACATTGACTAGCCTCATCTGCTGATTTTCACAACAACTTCAAAAACATTGATTGTCGTAAATGCTTCTTTGGTTTACAATGCAAACACATTTTTTAAAAATATATGTAATTCAGGCCTGTTTTTTTTTATTTTTTTTATCTTGGCCCATTTTTCAACTCTCGTGGCTCTTTTTTTCCGTTTCTTTTAATTTTTTTTTTTTTTTTTTTTTTTT
>CAEMYA010002106.1:291975-311742 GCA_903131615.1 Diplodus sargus
GGTGATGGAGAAGTTTTTCAAGCCTGTTCACAGCCCCTGCGGCCCGGACGAGATGAAGCCGCGGAAGCACCACCATCATCACCCTCACCATCACCACGACTCCCACGCGCACAGGTAGGATGGCTCATTCCATGTATATGTCTAATCGAAGAAGTATTAAACTATGTAGTTTTGAAAGATAAGTTCAAGCTAAGACTTTCAATATTTACAGTGCTGATTATGTAATATTACAAGCCAGAAATATTTATTTTTCCCTTAACCAAATAAGCAAGCTGTTCTCAGAGGAAAATAAGGTCCTCAAAACACTCTTACACTCCTCCGCCACACATAAACAAACTATTTTTATATTCAGATTCTCAAATGAAGAGAAATTATTGATCTAGTTCAACGTATGAAATCAGTCAATCTCTCTAAAATTTCTTCCCCAAAACTACATCGTGCACCTTTGAGAAATTAAAGTAAACTTTCATTCTTTCATTCTGAAATTTGCCTGTTTTTTACACCAAAAGCTACATCTGAACTCTGAAATAACATACATATTCTGGCTGTCATCTCATGTTACAAGTATCCAGGGCGGCACCTAACAATCTTCCCAACGCGACTAAACATTGGTTGCACCGGTGTGCCTGATTTTCAGCAGGTCAGATTTTTAAAATGTATAAAATATTTTTATAACAGACAAAAAAAAAAAAAGCAAATCCACAAAAAAACACTATTGTCTAAACAATAAGTTTAATCTTGATTTAATAAATTCAGGGTTTTACTTCAGTATTTGAGTTTTGTCAAGCACTTACAACATCAGCACTTTGATTTGTTGTTGTGTGTGCTGTTAGTGAAATTAAGATTTTTTTCTGTTGTTTGTTTTATTACGATTATTTATATTATATGTAAGGAAATAGGCAAATTATTAGTTTTACTAAATCATGTGTTGGTGCACCTGAGCAACCAGTATTGGAAGTTAGTTATTACCAAAAAAACGCTGAATATTGGATTCGATATTTGTCCGGGAGGCCAATCCATTGACCTATAATATACAGTATATACATGTAAAAATACATGTATCACTTACTTTTACTTGTACTTTGGATACTTACATTGCATACTTAAGACTATTACACTCATATGGGTGACTTTCACTTATACTAAAGTAATATTTTAACATCATATCTTTACTTTTACTCAATTTTGACTTTTGATACATCTTAAAATTTGCTATCATTTCTGTGTTCATGTGTTGTAGGTACACAGTGTTCGACGACACGGACCGAAATACAGATGAAAGCCATGGACACCAGCGTCATCATCATCACGGTCACTATCTCCACGACGGCCCTCATCAAGATGCCCGCCATCGCCATCAGACACAACAAAGTCACCACAGCGAAGAGGATGAGATACTCTACAACCACGAGACAGCTGTCACCCTCTCCAGGGCCTCCTCCTCCTCCCTCTCTTCCTCCAGCTCCTCCTCCTCCTCTTTCTCCTCCTGGTACACAGAGTCGAGTATGATTAATCCTGTCTCCATCCATCACGCTCAGCAGCCGCAGCATTCCCTGTCCTGCTCCAACATCGCAGATATTCGCAGAGGTTTCAGGGACGACGACGGCAGCGAGCCCCAAGTCATTGCCACCGTTAAACATGGAAAAAAAGGGAGTGTTTGTAGTGAGTTACACGAGAGCTCGCAAAAGAGAGAAAAGAGTATTTTTTCCGCTCTTGACCGAGGTCACAGCAGAAGTGTTGAGGGCCTTCTGCAGCGTAATAAAAGTGACGTTAAAGGGGAGCGATCCAGAGCACAGCACATGGAATATGGACCTCTGTATAAGACATCGAGCTTGAGCCGAAGCCTGGCTTTCAGTGAGGAGGACATTGTGCTCGGGGTCTCCAGGGGCCCAAAGAGAGCAGTGTCTTCCATCCAGCTACCCAGCAAAGGCATCCTCAAAAACAAGGAGCCTCATACTGACATTCGCAAGGCTAAGTCGATGGAGGTGCTGTCGCCGAGAGTTTCCAAAGAGCAAGATCGCAGTGGGCAGGGGGGGAAAGGGGCGACTCAGGCAGAGATAGAGCGAGCCAAGGCAAACTTTGTTCAGGGGAAGGTGCAATTCTCAGCCTTTCTAGATGAGATTACGAAACAGGTTATAAGTCCGTCAGATCTCACCATCTTGGGTGTGAACAAGAATAAAGCAACAGCGAAGACACCTGCCCCAGCCCAGACACCTGGTCCAGTCAAGCCTCAGCTTCCACCCAAGAAGCACAGAGAGAGCTCCGGAGAGGAGAGGGAGCAGCATCCGAAACAGACCAGCAGACAGGAGAGAGCAGCCGGCAGCGGCTCTCGCAAACAATCGGACTGCTCCAACCCTGAAAAACTGATCTCGTACGCGGCCAAGAACCACCGCGGAAGCCCCCCGCCTCATCACTACCCTCGCTCTCCCAACCACAACACTCATCACGGCAGCAGCCGTAAAGACAGGAGGCCGTCTCCCACTGGGGGCTCCGTGTCAGGGGACAGAAGTGGCAGATGTGGCCCTCCCCTCACGGATGGCACCAGCACCAGCCCTGAACCCAGTCAGCCCAAACAGCGGCACCACCGCAAACAGCAGTCCGCTGCCTCCCACAGTCAACACGCCCAGCAACTCCCTCAGCACCAGCCCCAACAAGGGTACCCCAGCCCCTCTGTGGGGACAGGCCTCGGGTCTGAGTCTTCATCCACAAAGTCGGATTCATCCAGGGCCAGAGACACAGCCTCCACAGCGACGAGCCACAGCTCGGAGCAGAGCGCTCGACACCATTCACAGCATGCGGGGCAACAACGCAGGGTGAGTTTACTCTGAGAGTAAATGTACAATTTTTTTGATAAAGTACAATATTATGGGACAGGAAGTGGAGAGATTTCAGGCCTCAGATCATGAATCCGGTAGTGTCATTTGTGCAAAAGTACAAAAATAGAGCTCACACACTAGGTAATACTCCCGTGAACAGTGGCGGACTCAGGATGTTTGAGAGGCGGGGCGACTAAAACTTAAAAGGGCACCAGCTGTATGAAAGTCACGATATATTTGCAGGGAAGAGAGGGCACTTCACCACGTTATGCTCACACAAAGGGGACCCTGAAGGGGACTTTATCGTGTTATAGCTACCATAGGGCCATCCAAGAATTTCTGAAGAATGGCATGGGCCCTAAATGTCACCCATGGATGAAATAAATGTTCATCAAGTGTTTGCTTCTGTCCAGCACCTGGTGTTTTTCGATGTTAACGCTGCAACGAAGTACAGCCATACGATGCTCTATCTTCAAAAAGTCCTGAAACACGATTAAAAATGTTGAGGGTATACATGTACACAGTTAGATTCTTTAATAAGCTTGTTTTTTCTACTGTTGCCAGTCTTTGTGGATCAAGGTGGAACCTAGACTGGCATTCAGTAGAGTGCATACCTCCGCCAAGGCCTGACAGTCCTCTTTAATTTAATCAAACCTAATCCAATCTCGAACCCATACTCACTCATAGATACCAGCCACCTAAATACGCCTGATTTTTTTTCCATCAAGATACATGGATTATTTCCTCGGAGATTAACGAAAATGTTGAAAAACTCTCCCAGTGTTTAAGAAAAATAATACCTCCCGGATGCGTCCCTTTATCTGTAGCCACACCCAAATGTATGGAGTCTATTCTGGGCCAGGACTCATCCCACATCCAACGTTTGTGGAAATATGTTCAGCATTTTTTTTTTATTTATCTATATCTATTCAAATTATATGTGGTAATTGTGACATATTCATCAAATAAGATCAGTGAATGTGCATAAAGGGATGGAAAGACTTTATAGCATTTTGAGAGACATGTCCATATACTTTACTGCACTACAGTGAAGGGCAGACATCTCAGGATGCACGTATCAAACAGAGTAATTCTGTCTTGCAGCAGCTGTGTAGCTGAGTCACCGTGTGGGTTGTGTCAAGCACTACGCATTGCAAGCTGAGTCATTCTTCAGCACTGCAGCAGATGATAGTCCTGTGCTTTTAAAGGAAACTCCCTTCGAAACTACCTGACTTGTCGGTTCAAACGGCATCATTGTCATCAAGGATTTCAAGGCTCTGATGTACAGCCTGTTCTATGAATCGCCACAGGATGTAACAATACATACCACACATGCAGGACAAATCTCTCACTAGCTCTCAGTAACAGCCGGTATCATGCAGAATGTGAGAGCGAGTGGGTTGGATAAGAGCACGTCTCACATTGCTGTTATGTAAGAATCAGGCTTATATTCATGTACTAAAAAACACACATAATATTACATAACTTTGACTGTTTCCATGTGCTCACTGCTAAGGTTTGAGTTTATCTTGTCAAGTAAAGGTTCGATTCATTCACACACACACACACACACCTACATCACACAACCATGCAAAAGGGAAAATCCCGGTTTAGCCCGCAGAAACAATCGATGAAGCCATTTCCAGCGGCAGGTCTGCCATAACTCAATAGTTTATTCAATCTGTCATGTACTCTGTAATGGGTGGATGACCCAGCCTGTGTGTACTCTGCCTTCTCCACAGTGCAGGCAGCAGCAGGCTCCAGCTCCTGTGCCCATGAATAGTAATATGCCTGCATGGACGTGGGGACTCGGGGTGCTGAGGAGGCTATGGCACCTCCTAAAATAAGGCTATAATGGATGCCGAATTTACAAGAAGGCCCAAATGATTAACAGTTTATCATCGATAGTGTTTCTCAACTCTGATACAGGTTCTCCTAACTCAACAACTCACAAAATTGAGGGATTTTTAAGGGAGTCTGTGGACGTTCTCTCCCTCTTCATCTCACTGCTGTTGTTCACTGTAGTTGATGTGGCTGCTTTGACACATAATATGTTGTTTTGCTGTCTGCTGTAGTGCAAATGTTGTAAATGATTGTCAGTAACCAGAAACCACTATGATGTCATTTTAGAGACTGACCCCTCAGCACCCCAAACTGTGACTGTGTCTAAAAGTGTGTCTAAAAATAACCGGATGGTAAGATGGGTGTGACGTCCTCATTATCTATTTATGGTTCTCTACCGATCAGTGATTTACTGCCTTTAATGCACCCAACCAGGAATCAGCCCTGAGCTGCTAATGTCGCTGCAGATTTACAGGCTTGAATCAGCAGCTTTAATGCTTACAGTGAATATCTGCAGTGCATGTTGTGTTTGAACAGTGGTGTGTTTTCATTGTTTTGGCTCTACTCCAGTATGCTGGAATTCAAATGAAACAATTAGGTTGAAGTTCTGACGCTCAGCAAGGGTGTATATAGTGTAGGGAGTGTTCACATTCCTATGTGGTGATAAGAAGCTGTCACCTATGTAGAAGAAGGGCCACAGGTTTAACACAGGTCATGGAATGTGGATGTAAACACCCTCCAGTTGAAGCTGAATGTCATTGTGTCATGCCATAACGATCCTAAATGACCTAATGCCTTTTGTATCTCTTCTCCATCCCTCTTTTATTCTGATTTAGGACACACTGTGCGATGGCGACCTTCTCCAGTAAGTGTGAAATAGACTTTCTGTCCGCTCACGTCACATTTTGAGTAATGCTTCTCACACATTCCTCTCTGACTCATTCAGTTCTCTCTCGTGATGGGTCAGTGGTTATTGATCACATTAATGAGCATCCTCTCTGCCTCCTCTCCTGTTTTAACAGGAAGAGATGCAGTTATGGAACATTTATATAACCATCTCTGCGTCGTTGGTAATAAGTATAGGTGACAGAAAACTAATAACATAAGCACCAGATGAAAATCCTCGTGTTAGTCGTACATAATGCACGTGTCCATTGATGGAGACTATTCCCCTAATATGGTGTTATAGTTTACTTTAAAATGGGCACAGATTTTAAATAAAATAACATGACCTCTGTATCTCTGTAGCCAAAATAATGCTAACTTACATGCAACCGATGTAGCAGCCATCTTTGTAGTATTTCTTTGAAAGGTCAAGCTTTTTTCATGAGATATTTTTTATCATTTTTAACTCACAAAGAAAGTCACTGCCATTTTCTACTTACCTGTCGAGGGAAGTTTTGTTGTTCACAAAACATTTCTGGAGTTTCACAAGAAAACAGCGTTGCAGCGTTTTCCTAAGCAGCTGAAGTAGATGCAGACTTTTAAAATGAGGAAACTCATAATCTTATAAATGATCCATACAGATCATTCAACATCATTGTTTGTTTTTTTAACTTTTTGAAAACTTTTCACTGTATCTGCTACGCTAAATGCATTAGTGCACACTAATCTTGAGCTTGGCCACTCGTTGAGGTTGTTAAAAAGTATTTTCAAATGAATTTTGGATCGCTGAGATTCTGGACTCTTTGATTATGTCAGTCAGGCTGTATGGAGCCATTTCCTTTTTTTTCTTACCATTTTTAAAACACGTCCCCATCTCCTGCAGTTGCTTAGTAGAATACTGCAAAGGTGTTTTTCTGTGAAGTTCCAGAAACTTCCCCTGACTTTCCATCGGCATAGAGGTGAGCAGATAATGACAGAATGTTTATTCTTGGGTGAACTTGTCCCTTTAATATGTATTAGTAATTAAGTTTGATATCAAAATGACATAAATGTGCCACCAAGAATGGGATATTTTTAGTTTGACCACGAATAAATGTATAGTTAAATGTATGTTTTGATAAAACTCCATCTCCCATCATTCCTCTGTCTTCAGGGAGCTGCAGGAGGAGAATTCCGATCTTCACCAGAACTTGTTGCAGACTGTGGTTTGTATCGAGAGCCTGGAGGCAGAACTGCAGAGGACCAGGGACGAGCTCAGCCACGTCAAGGAGAAATATAAAAGGTTTGTTATTATAAACAGAACAAAACCCAACATGCATGACTGATAAATGCAGTGATGGAATGTAACTAAGTACATTTAATCAAGTGCTGTGCTCAAGCATTTCCATTTCTCTTACTTCATACTTCCACTCCACAACAGTTTTGAGGGGAAATATTATACTTTTTACTCCACTACGTTTATTTGATAGCTTTAGTTACTTTTACTTTGCAGATTGCACGCTGCAACAGAGCCAAAGTAGCAGATTTTAAAAACACATGTATTTATTTTATAGTCAATCATATAAAAAAAAAAACACTGATTCTGATAATCAGAGAAATACTCAATATTGTATCTAATAATCAGCCAGGCGATTTACATTTATTGCAAGAAAATTACTTCTGACACTGAAGTACATTTAATATGAGATATAGTTGTGAGTGGATGACTTTCACTGTCACCAAAGTTAGTTCTTTTTGGCCTTTGTATGGCTCTATTGATAGGACGGTTTGAGAGATGACAGGAAACAGGACGAGGGGGGAGGGTGACAGCAGCAAAGGGCCCCAGGCCGGGCACTCAAACCCGGGCTGCTGCAGCAGGAACAAAGCCTCTGTACATGGGACGCCCGCTCTACCAACTGAGCTAATGGATGCCCCAAAAGTTCTATTATAACACAATATCTCCACTACTCAGTTATGACTTTTGAAGATTTTTTTGCGACACTGCCGACTTGTTTTCACAAAGAAAGACTGAAAACTACGCGGGACTGGAAAACATCTCTCCCATGTGTAGAGTGATGATGCAGTACATACCGAATAAAGTGCTTCTGTAGAGTGAAGTATTGACTTTAGAGCAACAGCCAATCAATAAAAATCAAACAAACTTACAGCTTTACATAACAATTCCTATAGATCTATATCTATTCCTATAGATCGATCGATTCGGGGAGCACTCTGGATAAAGCCCCTGTATATTTCTGTGGGTGTTTTGGTTCTTCAGTGACCCACTTTCCCTGAGCAGCAGAGACTCAAGGCATCTGTCTTGTCCCTTCACACCCACCAGCGAAAGTCTTGTTCTTACTCGAACCCTGTCGAGCTTGTATTTGTTACCAAACAGCAGCTGCAGCCCCCAAGGCACATACCACACCTTCCTCAACAAACTGGAGCAACTGGAGTGAATGGTCGCCTCACACTGGGCTCCAGTTTGGTGTCAGTTGTTGCATATTCATTGGAATGGTTTGTGGCTGCCATTTGGCCTGAAAAACAGCTGTTTTTAACCCTTGACGAAAGATAATGACGTCGTAGAGTGGTGTGCGTGTGTCGGAACAACACTTATAATAGGTTTAATAGCATTAATGTGTTGTTGTTTCTTCCTCTTTCTTCTGTAGCCTTCTAGAGACTCACACTGGGACCAAACAGGCCAACAACCTGCTCGGGGAACACCTGCATATAGCGGTGAGAAAACTTGTATGACATCACAGGCAGAAGGAATCTTGTTTCGCTGCGTATGCAAACCATGAGCGACTGTCATGTTCATGTCACCCTGCCGTATGTGTCACTGTGTGTATGTGTGTGCAGTCAGAGAGCCTGAGCAGCGAGAGGAAGTACCTACAAAACCGTGTGTCACAGCTGAGCTCAGAGCTGGAAGACGCCCACAGGACCATCGCAGCCCTGGAGAACATCAACGTGAGCATCCTGCCATCTACTGGACATCCTCGCACACTGCCATACACAGCAGACATTAACAGATGGCAAACATTTAACTAAATACATTATTGTGATGGATTTGTCTTCTTTAATTGTGCGTTATTTGAATAATTGCAACCTAATATTATAAAACAACATCACCAGGTGTTCAAAAATCTGTTTGGAACACACGTTTTATCCTTTTCATGCCCACAGAACTCTCTACTTGTTTGTGAAAGCATGATGAATTGCTGAACAGGCACAAGACACAGGACTCAGGGCACAGAGGGTCACAGGGCCCCAAATATAGAGACTTATTTTAAGTGTTTGTCATCAGAGACAATATTTAACTTTTGTTAATAGAAAGTCAAAGAGCTCAGTCACAACTAGAGACGCTCAGATCACATTTAATTGCTTTTATTCCAAAACTTGAGTAACTGCTGAAGTTACTTTCTTTGTATTAGTTGTAGTTCTTTATTATTTTTTTCCTGCACAGCTGCACAGAGCTTCTTTAAAGGAGTTCTGTGGAGCTTCTGTGTTATGCTAGAAGCCATTCATTAGTTTATGTTGTTGGGCTTTACTCACCACAGTTGCTCTCTGTTAGCGATAGCGGAGAGATGAGGCCTTTTAGAATGGTCATATAAGGACATCCTTTGGACTGTCACAGAGAGAAAAAGTCCTTCACTAAGATATTCAAAGTCCAGTAGCATTAACCAACTTAAAGAAATCATCCACAGGCTTGTATTGTCAACCAAGAGAGACACGGGGAAGGTCTTATTTTTCACAGCGTGTAACAATCTGCTCACATGTGGCCGATAAAAAATGTGATTAATACATAAACTGCTCCAAATTGTTGCATAGAGCCCCTTAAAGTTCTTTATTTGCTTTTTTCCTACAATCAAAAGTTGCACACATCTTACCAAAGCCACCGTAAGCCTTCATTAAAAACAGTAACAAACAATTAAAATATGCTTTCTGGCAGATTAACTCTGCGTTAAATTTAATAAATAATCCTCACTACATATTTCCTATTCCCAATATCATGGAAAATACACTTAATACCTGTAGTTTGCAGTGGTTGGTGCTCAGATCCTTTACTGAGTAAAAGTACCAACATGCCTGTGTAAAAATAGCAGGGAAATCTCTCTTTAGGAGAGCTGGTAACAACTCAGAGACATCTGAATGCTCAACCCGACACCGCTCAGTCACAAGTGAGGAAATAACCACTGGTTTAATCCTGAACATGTATTGTACAATCTTATCATTGTCATCTGTCCTGGATTAACCTGGGGTGGATTCATCTCAGAGTTAATGTGTTAATGTGTTTGGTGTCTCACCCTCAGGTGCCGTGCTTGATAAAGGAGCTATTAGAGAAACACTTTGACTCAACTGAGGCCATACAAAAGTTTCTGAAAAGCCCTGCTACTATCAGCCATTCCACCACCTCGCCACAAGCTGACAGCCAATCCCACGCGCCTAAAATGGAGGATCCGGCAGCTGATTGGATGACAAAGTCAGAGGCAGGTCTGCAGAGGGTCACGGCCTTCCTACCATTTAAACAGGGGGTGCCGGCAGCCGGAACTGAAGGCGGTCACGAGTCCAGCTACAGCCCACCTTTCTCTGTATCTGACATCAGCTCGGCTATCTGCAAGAAAATGGCTGCCAGTTTTGCTGCCAGACCTCAACCTCTCTATCCTCAAAGCCAGCAGCAGCAGCCTGCCCACCCGGGCACCAACCACGTTGACACCCCTCCAAACCTCCATCAGGCCCATGTGGGTGGTGACAGCTGGGGTGGTACGGGAGGAGTAAAGGTAACTGTTTTGGAGCAGGACGTGACGTCCTCGACGGCCCAGCAGATCCTGGATGAGTTCATACAGCAGCTGCAGCCCCATAAGGAGGCGGGTGGAGGGAAGGAGCAGCAGGGCGGAAGGTAGTGGGTGGGTGGAGCGGAACACACAAAGTGGCAGACTGAAAATGTCATCCGAGAACATGGCAGGATAAATAAATGTTCCCATCCTGTCATCTTGCATTTAATTATGTCTCTATTCATACAGTATGTCAGTGCAATCAGAATAATGTACTTTTTGGTCAGAATTGCTCAAAATGGGACCACTTCTTAAGTTCAATGTGAAACAATTATGATAATGTTTATGCTGTATCTTTTTTTGTGATGCAAAATGCAGTTAAATATGTAGGATGCCTGATAATTAATTGTTTACTTGCGTTATGCAGAGCTGCATTGAGCCATTTTATGTAGTAGTCCCATCTACGTCAGCGGTTCAGTGGGCATTGAGTTAATAATGACTGAATTTCCATTTTCGGTTGAACTTGTCCTTAAAGTTTCAGTCGTGACCCTCCCATGGAAAAGGTTTAGGTACCCCTGTTTTAGGAGCTTGCTGGATTCTATAAACCAGAATTAATAATGGAGGAAAATGAATTAAATTATATGATTGGGGCTGAAAGTCCAGTAAAAATTGGATGAACAAGATTTCCTCACAAACATAAAAGAACTCTATACTGGGGATTTCATTTACATAAAAAACACTTTTAATGCAAAAAAATATATATTTTAAAAGCTGTAATAGAGGATGTGAATTTGGTACAGCAAGTTCTGTTTGCTCTATATGCTAATGGTGTATGCTTTATGAGTATATTTCCATTTCAGTGTTTATTCTAATAATGCGTCTATTCCCTTTTTAACTGTTATTTCCTCACAAGTTAGCAGAGAGCATGCGGATCACATCAGATGTCATCTGCAACACAGAGCCTCGATTGTGACGGCTGAGTGAGAATCAAAGTAACCTCGGTGCTTCGATGAGTGCCAGAGTGATAATAGACATCAAGGTGATGAGAAGAATCACCTTTCCAAAAAGCCAATTTTAAGGTTAATGCCTCATTTTCAGATAGGAGCCGCTCTTCATTTAGTTGTCAGCTCAACAGATGAATTTTTAGACCTTTTCATACATTGAAAAAGGTTTTATAAAAAAGTTGGAGACAGGAGAGTAACAAGGTCTGATTTCAATTAGTCTTATTCAATAACTGTAGCCTCTTATCAGCCTCTTTTCAAATCTGATTGTACAAGACTTGGTTGTGCTCTCGGTAGGTAGGATTCAATAAATGGCTGTTCAATAACAGATACAGGTGTAGCTACTTGAAGAATGAAGCTAAAGACCTTTTCAGATGCGGCACAGCGCTGAGGTAAGTGGGTCTCACTTACCTCTTCAAGCGTTGCGTCTGCTCTCACACACATCAGTGAGCTCATTGTAGTCCTCTTTCAGCAGCAGCCTGTCGCACCATGTCAGCACCAATGAATAAGATTTTGTTTCTTACGTTTGTTCATAAAAATTCCACCTGGCAGAAATACCTCTTGAAGACTTTACACAGACATGATCTTCTCTGAGTTCCCTGACATTGCTCATTTTTATTGTTTGGGGCTTTACGTTTGTGTGGAGCGCAGAGCATGTGGGGAGAAAGAAAAATAAATAACTGATGCTGTTGATACGTCCTTATGATATTTATGTAGTAGAAAATGTAAAATGTATTGCTTCGTGTAGATATTTATCGACTCTTTTATTTTTTTTTCATTCTACAACACAGGGATGTACAATAAAATGCAAGTTGTAGTCTCTTTACGCTGCACAAGAGAAAGTATTTGTGTTGAGAACGAGTTAAGGGTTGAGAAGAGAAGCGGATCCGTCGTCTGGTGGTTTGGCAGCAGATACTTCTGTATCTTTTGGCCGACGGCAGCGGGGTGAACAGACTGTGACTGTGTTGGCTCTGTGTATAAATATATATATGTAAATATGATACATTGCTTTCTGAAATATAATGCGGTAGATGTCCTTAACTGGCGTTTGTCAGCAGTACCAAAAATGTACAGCTAACAGACGTGAAGTACTCCTGAAGGTATCGTGAAAATGTAGATTAGAGCACAGCAGTGAGACATTAATGTTATTTTAATCTGTATAGCCCTCATCTCTCATCACTGTACACGTCCTGTAACTGTGTCATTTCAGCTCTTGTACCATACAAAAATAATCAACATAAATTAAAGCAACATCTCAGATTATAGACGTGTGTTCTTTACTTGTGATTTTGTGCTCTCTCTCTCTCTCTTCTTGTCATCACCTCTGCTATTCTCAGCTGTACTTAAAAATGTATGTGTCTTCGATTTGGAGCAAGAAAGAAATGTTTATTTTGGATCTCCAAATGTATATATTATTCCCTGATGGCCTTGAATATCCATTTAGTTTGAAATGAGATCTGAACAAGTACGCTTATTATGTCAATATGAACAAATCTCTCCCTCAATCTGCCTGTTTATGAAAGACATCACTGGAAATGCCATTAACAGTGGAAAAAAATACACAAATAGACAATTCTTTATGATTTTGTTCGATTTATTTTTCTCTTATGTGTGTTATAAGAGCTGGTAGCACAAGGCTGGCTCCAACCTAACAATAGCTCCAACCCAAGCTGTTATAAATACTTATAATAACTGTTTAATCCTATTGATGCAGCCCCACCGACAGCCCTCCCTGTTGCACTGTACTCATAATCCCATACGAGTATTATCCTTCCTCTCCCTCGTCTCACTTTCACTTCACATGATGCGGCCTGTGTCCAACTCTTGTCCACAAGAGATCATTTCAGCGACAATATTCACTTAATTTCAGTCAATAATACACCAGTGGATATGCGGGCTGCCCTAAAATAGCCGTCACATGTGTTGTTCTCATGAAAGGGAGTCCTTTATTCGTACAGTCACGGGTGTTGTTCACTGTAATGAAACCTCATTAAAAGTTCAAAAGAAGCTTTTCATCTTTGTTAGCTTGGAATAAACACTCATTTGGCAGCACAGTGTTCAATTCAGTTAAAGATAACAGTTGTAGCGGTGGAAAGTAGGAACTTATGTACTGCACTGAGGGTATAAATATTTCAATTTTAATATGTTCAACTACATCTCAGAGGCTGTATAATGTGCTTTTAACTCCACTACATGTATTTGATAGACACACACCTGTTCTGGACCTGTTTTACCAGCCCTGAGAGTGTTGGGCTTCACTTAGTGTGTGTGTGTGTGTGTGTGTGTGTCTGTCTGTGTGTGTGTGTGTGTGTGTGTGTGTGTGTGTCATCATGGCAAAATGTGGCCTTGGAGACACCTTTTCTAGCAGAACCTGCCGCACTTTGAGTACTCTGACAGTGTTTATATGTCTGTGGACAGTTTGATAAATGACTAAGATGCATCACAGAACTATACAGGAGTGTAGCTGAGATCAAAATGAAAAGCCAGGTTTGAAGATGGGTCTGGTCCAACCTATCAGTACTGAGTACCAGTGATGGTGGAATGTAACAAACGACATTTGTTATGAATATTTCATTTTCAGGTACTTTATACTTCCACTCCACCATATTTTGGGGGTAAATATTGTCCTTTTTACTCACTTAATGTATTTGCTAACTTTAGTTTCTAGTTACAGAGCCAAAGTGGT
Source organism: Diplodus sargus (assembly GCA_903131615.1). NCBI lineage: Eukaryota > Metazoa > Chordata > Actinopteri > Spariformes > Sparidae > Diplodus > Diplodus sargus. Next base: position 305,954 of record CAEMYA010002106.1, read on the forward strand.
GCATTCTTAAATTCATCTAAATTATCAGCAATCGGATAAATGATCAAACCCTGAAGTATAATCAACTAGTCTGTCAATCAGTTGACTCATTTATATAAGTAAGTATGTGCATGATGTACTTTTACTTATGAAGAAAGTGAAACAAGTCCAGTTTCTTTTGATACAGCACTTAGAATGACCAGGACCCGGATGAGTGAGAACCATCAACATGTAATTATGATACTGAAGTACTTTTACTGCCAGAAAATCACTTCTGATTCTTACATCACATACACTTAATTTCAGATGCTTTAAGACTTTTTACTCAGGTAAAACTATACAGGTGTGTAGCTCCCATATTATTATCAGTATGGTTGACTTTAACTTCTACCAAAGTGATTTTTTAACACAACATCTTTACTTTTGGTCAAGTGTGACTTCTGGGTACCTTTTACAACTCTGCTGAGTATTCATTGTATGTGCTGAGTAGTCATGGGTCGTAATGTGAATATTTTGCGGCTGGTGTGATTCCATCTCAAGATTGTCTTTAGTTTCTTTATTCCTCTCACATTAATTATATCAGAAGCCCTCAGTGATAAATGTCATTCGATACATTGGGATTATAAAGTATTATAGTAGGTTACACATTGCAGGATTGTAGGATTTTGGTTTCAGGACTTTAACTTCACAGTTGCTGTTTCAGTTTACACCTCTCACCTCTTACAATATTTCCTTAATAACCTTATTGTTTAATTTAAATATTACAGACAGTAAATCATATTTGCTTGCTCACTTTCCCACACTCTCACATCTCATGTTTGCTAACATGTAGCCTCAGCTAACGCTGTCTATTACATTGTTTCTCTGAGGCATCCATTTTGCCCGGCCTGTGCTGATGCGTTTCAGGTAAGTCCACCTGTCATAACAGTCCAATAGTCCCTCCCATACTTCGTGTCTATCAGAACAAGTTTGCTGATCAGACACTGGCCTGGTTTTCCATTGGCCCCTGGACTTTAATAGGATCCCAGGGACTCTGTTGGGGGATTACGGCTCCAAACTCTCGACTTTGGCCAGTCTCTGTGTCCTCCAACCATGGGTGCAGCGGTTTAGGGGGGCGCCGCAAATGCACAGACCCAGAGGGGCGCCAATCAAAAGACAACATCACGTCAAGAGGAAGAAATCGTTGGTCTCAACTTGAAGGGGGGGCTACGGCAGCGTGACCAATCAGCTTGAGGGGAAAAACTGCCATCTCTGGAAAAAAGGAATATAATTTTTCTTCCAAACGTCTTTATTAGACTTTTTCCCAAGGTTTTGCTGCACTGGTTTGGATTACGACAAATCTTTTTGGGGACAATTTCAGCATCTAAGTGAAAGCTTTTTGGATTATCCTCTGAGGTCGACTGTGTCCTTTACCATCTAAGGGATCTACCTGCTTATCCCCTCCACCTGGAACAACTTAGATGAGCTCAACCTGCTAATAACTCACCAAACAGCGAGACCAAGGCCTGCACTGACCACTGTGTTTCTGCAACCACCCTCCTGTGACCTCTGTAGGGGTTGTCTCTTCACATGCAGCTCTGACACTCCATCTTTGAGCAGAATTTACTGAACCCCTTTTTCTTCTCCTGCTCCCTTTTTCGTACTTTTCTCTGCCATATTTGTGTCGACCGGTGCACTGTGGTGAGCCATGGAGCTGCTGAAGATGAAGTTCACCCAGCAGCGGCGGGTGCGCCTGGCCCAGGGCCTGTGGCTGATGTCTTGGGTGGCAGTGATATGCGGGACCTTCGTCTTTTGTCTGGGGGTCTACCTTAAGGCAGAGCTTGTCCGGAGGGCCGAGGTACTGAGAAGGAAATTCGCTTGAAAATAGAAATACAATGGTAGCTTAAAGAGTAAAGAGCTAATTCTAGAAACACCGACATTAATTACACAAACTTGGGTTTATTTATCCGACTTTTACCTTTGCTTGGGGTTGTTTTCCGAGTCCGCTGTGCTGCCGCTTACCAGTGACATTCATTCAAACTTTGCTCTACAGCTTAATCCACATGTACAAACAGGCAGCATACAAAATACAAAGTGTAAACACACACACGTGCCTGGTGACACGCATGTTAAAATAGGTTGTTAAAATGCTTGTATTGAAAAATCGCCATTTTTTTCCAAAGTCTCTGTTTGTAGTGGAGTTATGTAACGTGACCGGTAGGTGAAGGTCACGACCTCTACAGGAGCGGTGCGTTCGTTGAAGCCAACCAGGGATTGGGCTGGATTGATCGCTGATTGATTTGGATGCATTGATAAGCAGTGGAATGCACAGGAAAGCTGCGGGCCATGAGCGCACGCGTTCAGATATCTATTGACGTCCGGCGAGAGAAGCAGAATCTCTTGATTGTGCAGCAAAGTGTTATCGAGTTAGTGTGGAGATGAGCGCCAGGAAGAATCTCACAGAATGACAGAGTTTAATCTTCCTTTAATTTAGACGGTTTGTTCCGCACTTCACTCAATTAACTTGTACGGATCATTGACAGAACTGATTGTACCCTGTGGAACGGGAGTTTAGAGCATCCAGAGGCCGAGATTGTTTGTCCTGCACCACGTTTGGCTGGATATTTGTCACTGGATGATTATGTTAGAAGATGGCAGATCTGGGCTGAGCTCTTTAATGCAAATTTTAAAACAACAGCGGGGCAAAGGTGCAGCTGACATACTTCGACTACTTAACTCAGCCAATAATAAACTCAGGCCTTAATTGACTTTGGCTGTAACCAGGGCAATTAATCAAATTTGTCATCATATTTCCACAGTAGCTATTACATCCAGTATATCAGCAGCTAATTGAATCACTCGGCTGCCAAGGTCATTTTTAGAACAGATAAGGCTAATTGAATGCAGGATTATTACCTGCTTAAGTGGGTGGAAAATGACCTAGAGTTGGCTGCTGCTGTTATCTTTGACTGTGCTCTTCCTTTCCTTGAGGTGATGGAGAACACGGAGATCCACATGGTGCCCAACATCCTGATGATGGTGGGCCTGGCCTCCATCGGCACCAACTGGATGGCCAGTCGCGTGTGTCAGGACTCCCTGGACGCCAGCCGCTTCCCCCGCTGGAAAGTTCTGCTGCTGGCTTGGTTCGTCGTAGCCGCGCTGATCTGCTGTCTGCTCGTCGCTGTCGTGGTGCTCAGCTACGCCCTGCAAGGACGCCTGGAGGAGTCTCTGAAGGTGGGGTCACAAGGCTGGGTAACGAATGGAAGGTGAAAGGATCAGATCTTTGAGCAGAACTCAAGGCTGCTCCCACCCAGCTGTGTAGAATTAAAGAGTTTTTGTGAGGGGAGGGCTGAGAGAAAAGGATCATAACACATGGACAAAATTAAGCAGTATTTAAGAAAACAGAAAACATGAATCATTTTCTCTCATCACTTGAAGACATGATGAATGTAGGCTTGAGTTTTGACCTCTTCAGTCTTTGACAACTGGTCTTTTTAAATGTAATTCTAAAAAACATTCAACCAACAATACAGTGCAGGACCAGAGCTGTCACCTTTGTTGAAATGTTGCACTGAAACCCAACATCATTTATTGAAAAAAAAAGAAAAAAGAAGGTTCCAACCAAGGTTGAAAACAGCTGCATTTTGACACTCCAGTAAAACGGTTCTTGAAAGGATCAAACACTCCACTTCTTTTCTCTTTCCGCTGTCAGGTGGGCCTGAGGAATGGTATTAGGTTCTACAAGGACACAGACGTGCCGGGCCGCTGTTTTCAGAAGGAGACAATCGATCGTCTGCAGATGGAGTTTCGCTGCTGTGGAAACAACAACTTCAAGGATTGGTTTGAAGTGCAGTGGGTCAGCAACAGATACCTGGACTTCACCTCCAAGGACGTCAAGGAGTGAGTGAATCACAATGAGCAGATTTTGGGAGATGGAGGGAGCTGATATGACGAGGATGAGAACGAGATAAGGTAGAAGAGAAGTAGACTTCCCTTCTGAAAAGGTCAAACAATATGTTAGAGGAAAGATGGAGAAAAGGGACAATGTGAAGGTGGAGGAGCGCATTAAAAATAGATCTGGCCTTTACTTTTGAAGAGCATGACAGAGATAGATGGAAAGGTTGAAACGTGTAGAGAAAGGTTGGTCAGTGATGAAATATGTGAAGAGGGATGAGCAAACAGAAAAGCTTTCGCATGACCCCACTCATTCCCCGCCGACGCTGAGTGTTTACTGAGCTGAGAGTCAGGCTGAAAATATAATTCTACTCTGTTTCCATTATCTTCTTTCTCCAGTCGTGTCCGGAGTAACGTGGACAGCCGTTACCTGTTGGATGGCGTACCTTTCAGCTGCTGTAACCCCGCCTCCCCTCGCCCCTGCCTGCAGTACCACCTGACAGATAACACGGCCCACTTCAGCTACGACTACCAAGCAGAGGAGCTCAACCTGCACAGCCGCGGCTGCAGGCAGGCCCTCATCGACTACTACATGGACTTGATGAATTCGACCGGTCCCGGTGTGCTGTCAGTCATCCTAATACAGGTGGGATACATGATGAGCATATCAGTTATTCAGTGATTGTGGTAAAAACAGAAGAAAAAAAGTCAGAACATGTACTGACGCACACACTGCCATGACAACCGACAGAAAGTAAACCTCACTGACACACATCGCTTCATTTCTTTGAGTCAAACACACTGATTTCTTTGCTGGACAACAGCACTGGCAGCTCATTCTCTTCACAGAACAAACAAGGCCTCAGGCTGGAACAAGAAGCTCCTGCACGCGTTTAACAGTGTGTCAATGCAACATCGCCGACAGCTAATCAATAATTCTGTACTTTTAAACGCAGCAGCTCTGAATGTTGTGTTTGTTGAAGTCCATCGCGAGGAGGACATACGGCTGCCATGTGAAGTCAACAAGGCCCCTGCTGGAAAACCCAGCATAGAAAAACACAACATTGTGTTTTTGTGCTGGTCTACGCTGGGTTTTCCAGCAGGGGCCTTCTTAACTCTTTGCAATTTAATATGACTGCTTAAAAGTGCAGCTAAGAATTAATGAGCATTAAAGTGCCCTGTTTGTAAGTCAACTTAAACACACTTATAATGAAGTGAAATTAAAGTACCCTTTTAAAAAAGCCTACTTTATTTAAAAGGACATGAAAATAAGAATGTTTTTTAAACGTATACTGAAGTGCAGGAAACAAAAGTAACCAGAGTTTTAAGCTATATCTTAAAACCCCTCAGACAAAGTGAAATTTGAAAGCACACTCAATGAGTATTTTTCTATTTAGTATAGTTTTTTTTTAAAGTACACGTGTGTCCCATTTACAATACACTTACACTACACAGAATACAATACACTTTACAGAAGTACACTAAAATACCACTTACAGTATTGTAAAAATTTGTATTTCAGTAAATTCAGAACATTCCATCTGGGTTTCAATGACACTTGTTGTTCAAGTAAAGTACAATTTGAATATATTTTAAATTAGGCACAAAAGTTAAAGTATGCTTGTAAGGAACTTTTGCACACCTGAACTACATTTTAAATACAATTAGGTAAACAAGTTTTACCTGGATTATGCCTAATTTGCATGGAAAAGCAAAAAAACTACTTTGAATCATGTGGTCAAGAAATCAATCAAAACTGTGTTGGGCAGCACTAAATGTGTCGCAGCTAATTCATCTTTCTTTTTCGTATTGACTGATAATGACTTTAAAATTAATTATCAGTCTCAGCCTGAAATAAACATTTCTGTCAGTAAGACGATGCTTTAATTCTATGACTGCCAGATGAAACGTTGTCCACATATTTTTTCTGTCGATTT
>CAEMYA010002106.1:319963-334963 GCA_903131615.1 Diplodus sargus
GTGTGTGTGTGTGTGTATATATGTGTGTGTGTTAGATAAGATCATCAGTGATGGTCTGAGAGTCAACACACTGTTTTTTCTAAACATTTCACAGACGGATGAAACCCACTGAATCAACTTTCGGTCTTATTACACACCAGCACAGTTGTTTGATTCCTGAGATAGAATTTGTGGCCACAAAGAGAATAAGTAGTTCAACTTTTATCTCTATTTAAAGGGGCGTTTTGTGACAATTTGTAGAAATGTACACGTATTAATCGCTTTTTAATTGGCTGTAATGTGAACAGATTGTAATGTGAGATGAAAAATGAGGCCGACCCCGTCTCTCTCTGTTGCCTATAGAGGGCTGTGGGCGATTTGTTTAAGTTGTTTAATGCTGTTGGACTGAGTGCTTCTTTGTGAAGCTTCTTTGTGAAGCACTCAGGTCTCATTTTCTGCGACAGTTCAAAGGATGTGACTTAATGCACGTTCTCTTGTGGCTCGTCTCAGTGCCTCTCTGTGCTCCACTAACAGAGAGTAGCGGTAGCTACACAGCCCCTTTAACTGCATTGTTTTTCATATACAAATTAGTAAATAAAATTTTATGCAGGCCTTAGTGTCCAAAAGGGCCTAAAATCTACATTTTAAATATAAACTAGGACAAATATACATAAATAACACATTTTTTAAGCATTGCTATTCAAAAACAAGTTCATATTTAAACGAAACAAACTAACTTGGTCTTCTCCATGAAAAGTTATTATATAACATGGTATTTCCAAGGTCAAGAATGATCTTTCCCTCCAAACAGGCCAATATATAATGTATGATATTATAGTATAATTGTCAGTGTGCCAAAAAGAGATAAACAAACTGGTGTTTAAACTTTACCAACCAGTAACAGAGAGATGTGTAATGTGTCTCCAGTGAGATATCCACAGAGACTCATCGACTCTGCTGCTCCCCTCAGCCCTATAGAGCTCTTTAGTGCCTTTAAGCTCATTGTTTTGGTTTCACTGGTCCACTGAATGAACAATAAAATATCGCAGATATCAAAACATTTTGACCCGATGAAGCTCTCAGTGGGATTGAAGAGCTGGTGAACAAAAGTCGAGCGTGCAGCTGCTGAAGAGAAAAATATACTTCTCAGGATTGATAGAGACAAAAACGGAGCTGAGGGGATTTTATTTTGGACTTGTCGGATTCCAAAATGCTAATGTTGCTCAGTGTTTGCCGTCAGCGTTTGCTAACACTTTCACCTATGCCTGTATTGTGTTAACAGCTTGTTCTGCTGCTGCAAAAGTATCAATGAATGTGCCTCAAGGAGTCGACACATTGCACAGTTGACAAAGTTTGTGTGCATATGCGGCTTACAGTGTCAAAAAGGAGCCAAATAACAACCCTGATGTAGCCAATTCAGTGTGCTTCAGAGAAATCAGATGCTTTCTTTTAACGCCGTTAAAATGTTGATTTATTTTTCATTTGCATCCCTCGCTTCTCTCAGAACTAGAGGGTATATTTCAGCAGTTTTCGAAAATATTCTCATTTGTTTTATTGCTGGGAGTGAGAAGAGAACGTTTATGGAGCTAAAGCAGCCAGTGAGCTTATTTTAGCACTAAAGCTAACACAATGTAAAGCCGCAACTTGTCATTTTTACAGTTTAAGCAGGGGTGAATAACACCAGATGTAACGTGTTAGTTAGTAAGCTTCACTTGTGCTGCGGGGCTTATTTTTTCCCTCATATTACCCTTTTCATCCGTTATGCTAGGCTATACGGCTGCTAGCTTTCGCCTGCTATTTAGATGTGAGCCGAGGTCAATATTCATCTTCTGACTCCTCGCAAGAAAGCAGATACAGAAAGCGAACCGTTCCTTTGAATCTTTTTCCCGTGGTAGTTTTAACTCCGTACAAATAAAACCCTCAGCAACCTCTCAGCTGTAAGGCAAGTCATTACACAGAGAAGAAATACTGAGGCAAACCTGTGAGACGGTGACACGGACCACACAATTATTTGGAAACGGTCTGACTCTGGATGGAGCTCCATGTGATGTGTTTGAGAAAAATGCCTCCAATAGCCCTGTTTACCGTCTCGAGCGTTTCTCGCCCCAAAGAAAGTTCTGAAACATTGAGTGGAATTTTTTTTAATGGATGGACTGAAATGACTCGCAGCTCGTTATAAATAGAGACGTCTTGTAAATATCCTCCTGAAACATAACTCAGGGCCACACCAAATGGCGAGGGAGAGGGGGTGACGGAGGAGGGCTGGAGAAGCAGTTGTCTCGCTGTAAGGTAGTGAAAACAGAGGACAAGATGAAGCTCAACTATCCGTCTGAACGCACGACTATTTGGCCTGAGGCTGGTGTAGAAAGTTTGACGTGTACCGGGGAGGGGGTGGGGGAGATGGAGAAAGATGAAAAACAGAAAATTTCCATCCTCATAAGACGTGTCCCTGCTTATTATCAGGCAAAGGGGGTGAGGATGGATTTCTTGAGCTGCAGCTTGTGGCTAGCGGCTTGAGAGAGGAAAGTGAATAAATATATATCAAATAGCTGCATCATGCATTTCATAATGTGCACCGAGGGGCGCCTGTGGCATAAAAGGGAAATGACACAGTTCTTTCCCCGAAGGATGATTCAAAGGCCTCCATTCTCTGCAAAGAAAAGCCTTCCAAAGCACGAGTCAGGTGGACTGAACTTGCGCCGCTCAGCTCGTCGCACGGCACACAACACACAGCCTGCAAGGTTTCACTTCCTAATTTTCAGTGAATCACTAATGTCCCTTGAAAGCTCATAGCAACACAAAACACAGGCGGTAATTGGGAGGCTCACATCAGCCGGTGGAGCGCTACAACTTCACCTGCTGCACTCAGAATGGGCTCCACTGCGTCCGTGGACGTTGTCAAACTTGTCTTTTTTCCCTCTTGCGGTCTTATTTCGACACTGTTTTGCTGCGTATGTGTTAACGTGAGTGTGCGTGTGTGTGTGCGAGATTCAATGGCGGCGTGTGTTGTGTTAACCACAGCAACAGTCTGCAGCTTGGCAGGGCTTAATTTTCTCTGCTGTGACCTCAGTTCTCTAATACAGCAGCGCAGCTATTCCTGTAGATGAGACAGGCTGAAGGGTCTGTTACAGTAAACACTCATCTCTACTGTAATGGCATCTAAAGCACTGTTATTGTATTGTCCTCCTTATAGTTTGTTCTGTCTGTGATTTTGTCTTCTCTTTTCCTCTGTTAAAGAAATGTAGTCAAGCAATGGTGGTCCGACCCGTTGCTAGCGTCTTTGATATCTCCACATGAAGACATCTCAGTCTAACTGCTAAATTTGGATAACGACACGATCGGGAAGTTGTTGTCGTTGATGAGATGTGACAGCATCGAGCATTCTATATGAATGAGATGTGAACAGTTTGAAATTCTATCACGAAAAAGGACAATTAGGTCATATAAGCTTGTTGTGTGATGCAGCGTTTCTCTATGAGGAAGTTCAAATTCAAACTCACATTCAAAAAACGTTATTTGTCGCCGGGGTGCAATTAAAGGAAGTTATAGTAAGCAAACATTGTGATTGGTTCTTTATTTGATTTGTTACATTGTGTTCCTTTAATCTCTATTCCAATTGTAACATCATTATTCGCAGCCTCCACGGTACCTTCAGGGTGAATTGTACACATCGTTCATGAAGATCTGGGTTAGCATTTTTATCACAGCTGACACTTTGATTATTGCTTCGCCCATTTAACTAACACTTCTCAAGCCTTGAAAGAGCCGCCGTGTGTTATGGTTTTTCAAACGCTCGATCTGCCGAGCACCAGAAGTATCAGCTGAAATCTGTACGTTGCTCCAGTAACCTCCTCGAGAAACGTATTCTCTCTTATTTGTGCTGTTATGATCATGTTTACGCTCTTTTCGCCTATGAACCAATTTACAACGCTTGTTCACAATAACGTCCTGGTATACAAGCACCTTCATCAAGCGTTACCTTACATATATTCTTTTTAATGATGTTATTTCATTGTATAGTCTGAATCTAATTAATCTAAATGCATGCTTGACGCTGTCATATCTAATTAATAACAACACTATCACTAACATTAGCTTGGAGACCTAATCTAACCGTTGAAAGAAAAAGACAGTTTAATTAACTAATTATAGACGCCAGCAAAGCTATAGAGAAAAAAGGCACGTCTAACTTTCACTCTCACGCATATATCTCCTTAACACATCGTGGTGTTATTTCAGAGTGGAGACGTCAAATTCACCCAACATGCATGTTAGAAGCTTTCATCACTTTCACTAGCTTTAGTTTCACGAGGCATATTTTACCTTTAGGGGCACAGATTTAAGAAAATAACACCCTGAGTTTACCCCAAAACTAGCAGCTAGTTCGAAATGCGCCGTTGGGCAGATAGCGAAGATGCTAACAAAGCAACAGAGAATCATAAAATAAGTACAGCGGAAACGTCAGAGAGGTCGGACCACTGATTTAAGATCTCCACAATGCAAATCAAGCGTCAGTTTTCATCATTTAGCCTTTTCCTGTTCTGTCCCACCCGTGCTTTTTTTTACCGCGTTTGTTCTCTTTTCGTCTGATGTTTGTTCTATTCTATAGAACCAATCACAGCGTTTGTTAACCAGAACTGCCAGGTAGAAAACTCCTGCGTCATGCGCTGGCTTACATAGAATTAATTTAATGCCTGAGGTGATTGGAAGTGTGATCTACCTGCTGGACCGCAATCTAAAGGAAACGACAGCTTGAAACTGTCAGTATTCCTTTGCTCTGTTTTCTACTGTACTTCATTCACTTCTCCTCTATTATTAAAAAAATCTATTCTGCTTCCCTCGATTCCATCTAAAAGCCTTTAATGCCTCTGAATGTAGACACTTAGTTTTCAGCCTTCTGTTAATGGGATGTTAAATGTTAATTTCTCCTGCCTACTAATTCATTGACCCTCTACATTTAAATGCCTCCATCCTCAGCAAACCGTGACACTTTTAAGGCGGCTGAACATCCAATAAAAGATGTTTGAATTAACATAAAAATCCACAGATTAAATCTAGCTCGTGCATGCGCACGGAGGCGAAAGCGAGATAAAGCAAACACGAGGCAGCCGAGAGAGGCATTGAAAATCATAACCCTGCACCAACACAAACAACATAAAGTAGAATTATTGATAGAAAGATAATGTTGCATATGGACTTTAATTCTCTTCAGCACTAGCAGCCAGCAGCTTGATGAAAAAATGGGATTCAGGACTTCTGTAAACAACAGTAGATTAGTTTCAGAGGCAGACTCGCAGAGGGATAATTCCATTTTTTTTACTGAAATGTCACTGAAAAAGGCTTCCTCTACAAATTAACCCTGAGAGAAACTGCCCTGGAAACCTTAGCACAGCACAGATAGTTGCATCATGCGCACTAACTAACTAATTGTTAGTCTCTTCCTCAAGCAGGGAATATAAGTGTACCAACACAGGATGTGTAAAGTATAGGAAAGGAGGGCACCAACTACACCCACTATGTATTTTGTCTGGACGAAGCCTGAATTGTTATCAAGAGGATGTGAGCATGCGGCTTCTATATAATTTATCTCAGTGCATCATGAACCACGAGCTGCACGTTGACCAACACAGTGCTGCTAATATCCTTCATGCCCTGCAGGAGCAGAAACCTCAGGTTGACTGCACACGCATCTGATGCCAAACTCGCACACGATGGAGTGGTTGCTGAAAGGAGCCTCTGGGTACATTGCCTCACTCATTGTAAAGTTTATAAATCACAGTAAACGGCAGCAGAGAGAGCTGTAATTGTGACTTGTACTCCGGTGAGTTTGCCTCGATGCATCGCGGGAGGATGTGAACAGGCTTTCGGAGCAGTTGGGAAAGGAGCAAGCCAACAATGCCAGTGTGTGGCTGCGTGACAGCAACATTTTTTAATTAACAGGGAAGTCACTCTGGTATTTTTCTGAGTTTTAAAACCACGCATGTAAATTAATAACATATCAGGCAGAAGTCATCTGCTTGGCACGGACGGCGATGTAGGAGGAGCGAAGGACCGCAGGTCCGCATGACAAACACTTATAATGCTGCTGCCAGTGAAGCCAGGTTTCTGGACCGGCTGAGGCGTCTGCCATCCAGCTTTATTCAGCGTCGTTTAGAATCTGCCAGGAGACTTGTCCAAGATCTTGAAGTGGAAAAGTCCACAAGCTGAAACAGGCTGACCAGGGAGCTGGTGGTCCTTCTGCTAGTCCCGAATCACCCCATTTACGCCTTAATTACTAATACTTTGTAGCCCAGGACCATTCGCCAAACATCCAGAGCTTATTTTCCTATTTTCAGCTTGTTTTTTAAAATTTTTATTCATGAGCTTATTTTCCTGTCCTTAGAGGATCGTCCACAGCAAGGGCATCGTGACCGTGTAACTTGAGGGGGCACATGTCTCACTTTTAAAATGTAATGGCTTTAGTCAATGCTTGAATTCTATTTTCACAAAGCTTTCTGTTTTAAATAGCTTTTCTGTATTCAACACAGGCCCATCATGCAGCGGCGAAGCGATTACAACCAACAGCGTGAGGTCATGACTTGACATTTAAAAACCAAGCATTTATATATGATAATACTTTTTAACTACAGCATCGAAATGCTCCCATCAAAGCCAGCAACTGAACAAAGAACATTCCTAATTCGCACCCTAGGCCAATATAGTCTGAACTTCATATTAAATGTTTTATTTTGTGTGTTCGTGATCAGTTAAAAGTGCTCTTGCAGAGTTATGAAACTGTGCCCCCTCCAGAACAACGATCCCAGGCTTCAAGTGAAATATCTTTAATAAAGTTAGTAATAGCTCTATAACTGAGTGTTTAAAAACTTCTGGCAGTGAGGAGCTTGATCAACACGGGAGTCATCCAATCATGGTGACAATGATATTCCAAGTATGTGCTCATTTACTGGGTAAGAGACACTCGTAATGTGAACGCTGACAACATACATTCAAATTTTAGATTTAATATTTAACCTGAAATCATAAAATGAACACAAACAAGTCGTCGTGTCTGATCAGAGCCGCTTGTAAATCACCTCTATACCCTGTAGGTCTTGTTCTTGTCAGTGTTCGGTCCCGGTTTGTTGTCCAGCAGTGTTCATTCTCAGGCTTTGCTTTACGGCTACCTGAGACATGGTAGCTAGCTATAGCCGAAGATAACTAGCAAAAAGTCAGTGTTCGGGTGCGCTGATGACCTATTAAGCCTTCGATTTCTGGCCTCATTTTACAAACAGCACCTTTAACCAAACAGATCTTTGGTTGGATTATTAAGAGTTACATATTCGAGTAGTAGTTTAAGTAGGTTGACAAACATTTTTATCTTTGGTAGGACAAATGAAAATCATTCAGTCACTGAAACCCTGTACAGTGCCATTACATGTTCAGTACCTTAATCTCTACTACCAACCTTAAATTTGCCTATTAAAGAAAACTGTGACTGAGACACATTCTGATGGACACTTTACAGCTGAAAAAAAAACCTCTGCATTGGCCAAGCAATGTAATGAAGACGCTGTTTGAGTGCTGCAGCTTACCACTACTGATACGTCTGTGACGAGCTAATCATAATGGCCTGAATAACATACAGGTCAGGTTCGAGGCTTGTTAGACGTAATGGGTTTCTGGCTCTGTTTGACGTCAACTGCGATCTTTGTGACTCGGCACCTTGCTGTCGTATTATTACCCATATTATGCATATGTTCTAACAATGAGGGCAACCGTGGAAACACTCAGGGATTCAGATACATGACTGTTATTCATTCACTGAATCTTTACAATGATTCTGTCACTCCAAGAGAAAAGCTGAGACGGTACTACACTAAATTGTGTAAATCTAATGCACACGAAGCCTCCTTGACCTGGAATAAGAGAAAGGAAAAGTGAGTCTTATCGGGTATCAGCTCTTTGTTTACACCACAAACTGCAGGAAGCTGGTGGAAAGTTCTGTTGTTGTTTACACAGGCTCTCTGTGGGCAGACTGACAGGACAGGCCAGCACATCACTTGAGTTTTTATTTCCTCACTCAAGCCTGCACATTTGTTCTTTCTTCCTACAGGAAGACATGCAGCAGCTTATTCTGATGCCGCTCCCAAATGTTGCCATACTGGGGCAGGACCCCCTAACAGGTACAAGATAACAGCGTGATCCTATCAGTGCCATGTCTCTCAGCGGAGGGAAAGTAATTATACTTTATATACGAGTCCATATCTCTTCTATCTGTGAAACACATTAAGGTGATAATGATAGGGAGGATGGCAGAGGGTGGGGGTGCAGATGATGATGATAATGATGATGATGACAGTTATTTCTGTGTCCTCAGAGGCAGCTGTGGAGGAGCTCAGGCGACTGCTGCTGCTCTTATTAGGATGTGCCGTTCAGGTGATCGCACACTCACACGACTGTCACGCTCTCTGAAGGTCGATAATCACACGCGCGGTATTGTTTACTGAACCTGCAGACATTATTAATCAATCCGCTGCTTATGTTCACGATTCAGCGACTCATTGTTCAGTCAGTGAAATGTCAAGAAAGTGTGAAAAAAAAGCTCATCACAGTTTCCAGACGCCTGAAGTGACGTCTTCAAATTGTCTCATTTTGGACTCTAGATCCTTGTATCAAAGATGCTGGGACCAGCATGTGTTTGACATTTTTGTTTGAAAAATGACTGAAACGATTAATCGATTATCAGAAGAGAACACTTTCTTTCAATCCACAAACCCCAATGGTGTCCAAACGTTTTCCCTCGAAGGGCCAAAAGTTACATGATGGTGTAGCAAGTAAGAACCCATCGTATTGTTAAGATGCATAATTGTACTAGAATGACAAAGTTCCCTTAATTGACTGACTTCTTGCTCCATGTTTCACCTGCCCTCCATGCCTAAAGTCTGTTAATATCCACAGTGGTGTTTATTTTACAGCACTTTAAATACTTTCTGTGCTAAGAAAATCCACTGAATCCACTTTCAAACTGATCAAAATATGAGGCTACATCCTGAAGTTTCTGTAAGATTATTTTTGTAGCCATTAGGGATCATAGAAACCTGCATTTTCCTTGTGTAATTTCTAAAAATGATCAAATGAGTAAACCTCATGTAACTAACGACCGAATATAGTACAGAAATAGCTGTTTCTCAAAAACAACAGGGCGTTACATCACTATATATTTGCTATATTCTTGCATTGGATTCAGAACAATATGCATTTGAATAATACGTATTCAGTGATCCAGTGTTTAGCCTTTAATGAATGTTAAACTTACTTTTGTGATAGTTTGCATTTTAGATCAACTTTGTCTACCAGCTGAGGTATGATAAATATGATAAATATGATAAATATGTGATTTTTATAAAGTTGGTATCGTAAAAAGTGTAATTCAGGATCTGAGTTAAAGTCAAGGTCATTTTTTTATGATACCCGACCTTATTGATGAAACATTTACAAAGTATTATAAACGTCAGTTAATCACAACTGCTTAATAAATGGTTTAATAAAGCATACTATTGTTTGATACCAATGAAATGAGAATGATCTTAAGTTCAGATTACTATATACATTTACCAGTTATTAATCATGATTATCACAAAGTGTTTAATAATACCGCAGTTAACACGAACACCGTATTCTTCTCATGGCAAAAGTATTTATTTTAGAGAAAATCTGACAAGTCAAGCGGCACTACGTGCAGCCTGCTCTTCTGCAATGAATCAAAATAGATTTAATGTGGCATTTTGAAAACTGATTAACAGAGAAACACACAGAATGCAGCCAGTCGGCTTCATAAGTCACATAATTATTTAGATGAAGATCACCTGTGAGTTCAGGTCGGGAGGAACTCAAATACTTCCTGCACCTGGTAGCATTTAAATCTGTCGCTGAAATGCATTTAGTCGATATCGTTACTAGAATTTAATCATCCTCCTGGTTTTTGAAGATATGTTTCTGTCAACCTGTCTGTTTATTCCAGCCATGATCAATTCTTCCCTTTATTCTTTAAACGCCTGAATATTTTTGGTCAACACTTTGACCAACTCGCCACCTACTGATCCGTCCATTTGAAGTCAACTCTGTCCCGTATCTGAACATCATATCTGGCTTAGGTCTTGGAAAAAAACTGTATTTTGTGACCAGGTCCAAAGCTGAGCCCGACAATCTGAGTCAGGAAAGTTTAAAAAACCCGATTGAAGTAACAACACAGACTCTCCTCTGGCACCACCCTCAGGTCAGATCTGACCTTTTTTTTTTTGCCCCAGTTGTGATAATGATCGAAAAATGGTAAAAGTTTTCTCTACATTTTCCCTCCAACAAACCATTGTATTCATCGAAAATCATGTTGTTGTCTGGCCTGTCGGAGCTTCACAGACTCAGAGGGCTGAAAATATGACGGTTTGTTCGTTCTTTCATTCTTTGGGTGAAAAAAAAAAAACGGTTGAACAGAAAAAAACACAAATAATGAATTTATTTTTAAATCAATTTTTTCAGTCTGGAGGCTGGAACCAATGAGTAGTTTTCATCTTCTGATTATATTCTTGATAAATTGTTAAATGTGGAAAATGTGGTTAAGAAATGTCAATTGTAATTTTCTGAGGGCCAAAATGTCATTTTCACAGTGCTCGTCTTGTTTTACTAACAGCCCCAAAGATTTGGTGTACGATTAACAAATGAATCCAATGAAAGAGCAGGAGGTAGTGAGTGTTTGGTGTTTTATTACTTGGAAGAAATGACTAAATCAATAGATCATCACAACACTATTCTTTCTTTCTGTCTCTTTTAGTTTCTTGACAAAGTAGTCTGATAACTATGGAAGCCTAAAGCCCTAAACGGCCATTTCCTCCGTTTTCCCGAGATAACGGGTTAACAAAACTTTGTTTTCCCGAGATTACGATATAATTAATTTGAGATCTTGAGAAAACAAAACGATAGTATAGTATATTAAATCATTGCAACTACATAGCTGACCAGCTACGAGGTCCCGAGCGTCTCCATGGATACCGGGGGGCCCGAGACCTCGTAGCTGGTCGACAACATCAGGCTCACTTAGATTGCGCCGCCGATATAGCTGAAGCCTTTCTAACCGTCTTTTTAGATTACGCACACTAATGTGCATATTATCTGTAAACCCATCGGTCAGCGTGCCACGCTCCGTGTGTGTTATGGAAATCTCAGGCCTATCATATCACAGTCATTATCTCGAGATCTCAAATTAATTATATCGTTATCTCGGGAAAACAAAGTTTTGTTATCTTTAGATGTCGAGAAAATTATCCTGTTATCTCGGGAAAACGGCAGTTGTTATTACGAGATAATAACTCGAGATCTTGAGAAAACAAATGAAAATAACTCGTTATCACGGGAAAACAGAGGGAATAAATTGTATGAATGCATGGCCCTTTGGGGCTTCCATATAATACAACCCCCTGACACTATATTTCACCGGTCAATTGGGAATAAACCACCACAAAATCAACCAGAAGAGCCATGAGATGACAGAAGGGAACTTAACAACAACAGTCTGAGTTTCTTCACCTCCAAATTTAAGATGTGACCCCCTTGTGCTATTTTTTTTACATTCCCTCTGTCTGACCTGTAAAACTTGGTATTTAAATGTGTTAAAAATATGCCTATTTAATTCTTTTCTCCACTTCATCAGTTTTCACAATTAAAAAATAAACATCAGGCACAGGAGAAACAAACAATGCATCTTTATATTCTTAAATGAAGGTTCTTGTTGGTTCCCTCTGCTTGAACTGTCACCCTGTGTGGGTTTAACTTTTAATGAGATAAAAGTATATCTGTGCTTAGCAGCAGACATGATTAATACGTGGGCTAATTAGCCAACTAATACCGCAATCAAGAGGTTGTTTAAGGACCCACTCTGCCCACTTCAGGCTGATATAATACTGTATTATATTGACTGACTCTATTTTCTGCAGTGTGAGGCGAAGGAGACGTTCATTCAGCAGATCCAGTCTCTGGACATCGAGACCCAGGCAGACATCGCCAGCTGTATCCAGGAGGTACGTTTAAGTATTAATCAAATCAAGGCCCTCCCCCCTAAATATAAAAGACATTCGCCGACTGACCAGTATGAGGAGATTTTATCCAGGGGAGACACTTCTAAGAGGCTCTTTGTTCCTAAATATGATTGATCCAAGAATTTCTTCACTGTGTTGCCTGCAGACACACAGAGAAGAAACTATTATACCTTCTACTGGGGCTTCAAGTGAGTCTGAAAATGAGCTACTTGTTATTCTGCCGGCAGCCTTTTAAAGGACCTCTGGGTGCCCCTTGCTGCCACCGTGGGATGGATCCTCCACCCCTCATGTCCGCCTCCCCACCTCCACCCTCCGTCAAATCATCCTCTCTCCCCTCGTCTCTTTTCTGTCATTCTCCGCTTTTCCTCTCCAATAAAGCCCAAATGCCAAATTGTACTCTTTTAAAAAATACCCCCCCGTGAATAATTGCCGGCATTACGAAAACAGCATGCTGCATACCAGCGTGTCTGAATTACAGTAGCAGCGTGTTGCCCAAAAGCCTTCTCGGTGCCAGGATCCTCAGTCTCATAAATCACAAGGTGAGAGGTGCTCTTCCTGTGTGGATGGATGCACCCCCTGCTCGCTCTTCATATGCCTTCCACCCGAGGACATTTCAAACCTGTCTACATGATCATTAGTTTCACACGCATTAGTCAGGCATCTTTGGACACACTTCCCCCGACATATGTGTGATTTTTATTTATTTTATTTTTTTTCCCTGCTTGGTATTCACACAGCCTTCATACTGACTGGATGGTTTGTCCCCAGATCTGCCATTTTGTGTCAGGTTTCCCAGACGCCCATTGATCTTATCATAGGGAGCTGATAAACTTGTCCTTGCTGCAGGTGACTCAGGATCCTCGCGTGGTGCTGCCGCTCCGCTGGGACGAGCTGGTGGAGGATGAAGGTGCAAACTTGCAGCTGGTGTTCAGCTCCATGGCCAAACAGATCCAGAGTCTGCTGGCGCAGAGAGACACGCACCTGGAGGTACACGTGCACATACTTAAAGGAAGTTTTGGAATATATCCTTACTGCAGTCATACTTGAGTCAAAGTAAAGATATCGGCTTAGAATGATAGTAAAAAATACTTTAAAGTGTCTTTAGGTTTGTTGAATTAACTGTAGTTATGTATCAAAAGTATTTTTTGGTACTTAAGTATTAAAATTATAAGAGAAAGAAATTTAAACTATTATATATGTTCTTATATACTGGTTATAATATACCAATTATCAGATATGATATTCAAGATTATCTGGAATCAGTGTTTTTTTCATCCAGTTGCAGATGAAATCATTTTAAAATGCACCGGCTCTGACGCACATTGTAATCTAAGTAACTAAAAGTTTTTTAATAAATGCACTGCAGTAAAAAGTACAAAATTTGCCTCCACATTGTAGTTTAGTGGACGTATATAGTAGCAGAAATTGGAAATACTCAAGTAAAGTACAAATACCACAAATTGTACTGAAGTTCAGTACATGAGTAAATGCACTTATTGGAGACTTCGATGAGATCGTCTTAACCACGTGCACTTCACCTTATGTACGCTAAAATATGGGTCAAGTTAAAGTTAAGATCAGATACTTTTACTTGTACTTTGATATTTTTTTTGTATGGGTGACTTTACTTTTATCAGAGTAATATCATATCATTTTAAACTGCATAATGTGTCCCTGGTCCTCTTATACAAGGTGATAAAATGTTACACAAAACTGTTTATAAGTGAGCTTTAGAGATGCTTGTAGATGGATTTTCTAAACCTTTGGACAGAGCAAAGCTAGCTGTTTCCCCCTGTTTCAAGTCTTTTACACTAAGCTTAGCTAAGCTAAGCTAACTGGCTGCTGGCTGTAGCTTAATATTTACCACACTGACATGAGAGTAGTATCAATTTCCTCATCTAAATCTTTGTTAAATTAAGAAGTGCATTTTCCTAAAAAGGGGTATATCATAGGATTTGCCTATGACCTGGACGACTGAGAATCTTCACAGACATGTTGCTAAAATCTTTGGAAATATTCTATGAAATCATCTGATAATGCTCACACGAATGAGAGAAGCTATAAGCATGCATGCCCAACATATTGAGTAACACAGATGATTGGAAATTGCATTATTGGCCATAAACAGACACTAAAGGGCTTTATCACTTTTATGTTTCCTTCTACATAGCTAGCAGTGCTGCGGGAATCTATACATTGCATGTGTTTAAGACACACACCACAGAGTATAACAGCCATGTCTTGGGTTCAATTCCTGCTGAGGACCTTTGATGCATAAAAATATGTTTGACACTTATGTCAAACATAGCAGCACCACGATAATGAGAAAAATCTGTTTATTTCTATGAAGTCATAAAATTTAATTAACTGAAAATTAGGACATGCATAAGTAAGTGCTGCACTTGTTTCATCGCGGCGTAATTGAGTCACATATTTGATCAACATTTCATATCTCATGCTGCTCAGATCTCATATTCAGTTTGTTGCTTTTCTTCTCTGCTCACAGCTGCAGTGATTTCTGCCGTGCAGCCAACAGAAGCTGATATTAAAATGGTTTCTCAGCTGAGACTGTAGACTGTAGGATAGATTAAATTTCAGAAAACGCGAGTATACGGTGGGATTTGAGGCTGACAGGAGTGGCTTTGCATCTTTTCTTTTATTAAAGAAATAACAATATAAGAAAGATTCGGCGCATGTCCACCTCAAACGTCTGAATAAAGGAATATAGTGAAAGTATTGAGATATCCTACGAGGATCAAGGCCTTTTGTTTCTATTTCAAACAGGAACATGTGAGTTATTACCCCGTATATGATCTCCTTTTCTTAATCTGACTCTGTCCTGCACCCTTAAATCCACTGAGGCTCCACTTACATCTGTTACCAGTCTGAACTCGATAAAGGCACCGGTTCTGAATTTTTATTCTTCAGCCACCATCGAGACAGAAGCTCAGCC
>CAEMYA010002106.1:339963-349722 GCA_903131615.1 Diplodus sargus
GCACCTTGTCATTTAAGACATTTTAATTAACTGATAAGAGAATATATGTGGAGGAAACACCGGCCCACAGGTCATCAATCAACAATAACCAAGTGAATCTCTTCAAAGATCCATTTCTCTCTTTCTCCATTTTCTTCCTCCGCCTCTCTTCATCTTCATTTTGTCGTCTACCTTCTCCTTTATTCTTCATTTCTCCCTCTCGCTGTCTCAGATCAGAAGCCGCTGAGTGTGGAAGTTGGCGAGGCCTCGACGCTGAGGCTGCTGGGAGCGGAGCAGGAGAACGCAGAGCTGAGGAAGCGACTGGAGGAGCTGCAGGCCCAGCAGGAGGTCAGGGTTCAGGGGGTCTAGTTTGTCCCCGGGTTAAACGTTAGAGCAGATCACAGATAACAGGACGTAATTGTCTGCACTGTAGCGGAACATATCCACTCCAGTCAAGTGAATGAAATGAAAATAACAGCAGACCTCCCATTCAAGTCCACCTGGCCGCTCTGAAGTCAGACATGAAGCTCGTCTCTATCTGGGCTTACAGTATGTAGATGCAAATGAAGTAAGGACAGCAGGAAGCATCAGTTGGAGGAATTAAACATCCATCTCCTCTCGCTGCAGGCTGATTCTCCAGATGCAAAGGATGAGCTGGCTGGCCTTGAGATGGAGCACCAGAACACACTCAGAGAGGTGAGCTGAAAGACTCGTATGAAGGAAATACACAAGGTATCTGGGAGACCCGGGAGGCTTTGCGAGATACAGTGTGGAGCAACAAAAGGTTGTCATCTTCAAAAACAGCCACAAAGCATCTGTTATTTGACCTAAATGTGCTGCAGATGTGTATTTGTGCCTGTATGCCACGGGCAGAAAAATGGGCAAATTACTTTAAACTATATTAATAATGTGGCTGCTGAAGAACACACTTCGCTTTTGAAGGCTGATGTTACTCAGAGAAATCATATCCAGGAGATAATGTCAGTAAATCTGAGAAAAATACAGTCTTTGGATGAAAAACAACCTATTTTTTCTTTTTTTTTTTATCCATCACAGATAGATATGGGAGATATGGGAAGATAAAATGGGGGGATTTATATCAAAATGAGTATAGAATAAGGATTAGGCTGATGTCTTACTCACTAGGCACATGAACTAAAAACACAAAGATGTCAACAATCCAAAATAACAAAAAAATAAGAACATGTCTAAACCTATTTTTCTTGCAATCTCGTTATAGTTGGTTTGTTTTTGTTTTTTCGGGGATGAGAAAACAAGCCTAAATCATTTACAAACTCAATTCAAACAAGGTCTTACCACTAGAGCTACTAATTACCTGTTAAACAAAGCAGTTAGTAATGTAATCTAAGTATCAAAATATCAGAGCAATGTTACTCTCTGTTTATTTTGGATTACCACATCATAGAACACATAGACTTGAGAAAATGCATATCAGTAAGATGACTTTTATTAAATCTTAATAGTGTATTTCATTCCTGACCAGAGTGATGTTGTGTGAGACTCGAGAAGTGTCTGTCACGTTGATACTGAATATATCAGCAATCCTTTTTCTGTAACTCTAGATAGATATAGAGATATATATTTAGAGTTAGATATATTCTATAACAGCATAAAAGTTAGGCAGCTATTCTGTATGTAAGCAGTACTAGTAGCGATATGAAATAAATAATATACACATATGGATTATGCACATTATATGCTATATTTATATTTTCATTCTGAGCAGCATCCAGGGTTACAGCAGGATATAAAGTCACAGCGAGAGTGCAAGAAAGTTATCTGGTTCCACTGGGGGTTGAACCCAGGACCTTCTGCGTGTAAAGCAGACGTGATGACCACTACACTATGGAACCACTGTAATCACAGAGATTATGTGGCAGCACATATCAGTTAATAACTATGGCTGCGTTTATTGATTTCCCTCCACCTACCGCCCACTGAAAGACACTCGACTCTCACTCAGGAGGCGGGTTCAGAACCTTATTTGTAACATACATTATGCTGTTCACTTCTTACTTTCCATTTCTTTTCGGGTTGGATTTAGACAACGGAAATACTCTGGTTTGATTTAGGCACCAACATGCACACACACACACACTCACACACACACACACACACACACACACACACACGCACACACACACACACACACACACACACACACAAAAAAAAATGCTGGATACCGAATCTATTTCAGACATTCAGTTGTGTTATATGAGAAGTATATTATGTCTTTGTGTTGTCATTGGTTGCCTTATTTTATCTAACCAGTTAATCAACACAAAACTAATTGGTTAGAACTATTTTCTATTATTAATTAATTAATTGTTAGAGTAGTTTAAAAAGGTAGAAATATCTCATATGTATCTCAAATCACACAGAGCATGAGACAAGACTAACTCTGACTAACTTACAGTTAATACTGTACTTTTCACAGGATGATAAACTCACAGCTGAGTGCCAAAATGCAGCAGGTGAACATGTGTTTTCTGTCCTCAAACAGTTGTAAACATCTACAGCAGCTGCGTCAGCTGTATTGAATTAACCATAATGAGCTTGTAATGGATCAATCTGCAGATCAATGTAAAACAGTGGCCACGGTGCAGCTGTCCAAAGGTTTTTTTTTATTTTATACTATTTATATTGTCTGGATTATAGAGTTTTTATTAGTCATGTTAGCTGCTGCCTGTCTTTCTTTACAGGCTGCTCAGTCTGGACTGTGTGCTGTAGTTTGCTGTGGTTATGTGTGAAGGTCTTTGTACAGTATATTTTATAACCAACCACAAATCATTTAGATCAATCTCTCATTTCCCTGCTGGCATTTATCTTTCATTCATTTCTGTCTTACTTCTCTTTGACTTCCTTGTATTGAACCTGGATGTAAGAAAGAACGATGGTTGGTTTTGATGCATTCAAGTTCAGTCATGTTCAGTACAAAGGAAGAGGAAAGATGCAGGAGATTCTCAGCTGTGCAGATCGTTGAACGTGTCTGTTTTCACTCCTTTTATACTTTTCCAGTTTCAAAACTTGAAGAACGAAAATGCCACCTTGAAGCAGCGCCTGGAAGAGCTGGTGACCAAACTGCAGCACCCAGAAGACAAGACGAAAGAGGAAAGAGTGAGGAAGCCAGACAGAGACGAGGAGGAGGAGGTGGAGGAGGACGAGGTGGAGAGAGGAGTCCAGGGCTCCGAATCCTGCAGGGGGGAGGGGGAAGGAAGGGTGAGGATGATGGAGCAGAGGGAGAGAAGAGGAGAGATCATTGGGACTCACAGGGAAGCAGGAGTTGGGGAAGAGGTTCTCCATCTTCAAGGGGTAAAAGGAGAATCATGCGATGAGGAGTCCAAACGGAGAGGAGAGGCAGAGGGAGGGCAGAAAGACAAAGAGAGGAAGGAGAAAGAAAGAGGAGTCAAGAAAGAACCGACTGAGATAACAACAAGCCCAGAGATCCAAGATCACCCAAACAGTGTAGAAGAGGATACAGCTGCCGATCAGGCTGTGTGTTCCCAGTCTCACGCTGATGTGGATTCTCTGACGCTCCGGCTCCAGGAGGCCCAGGAGGAGGCTGACAGACAGGCGATGGTGGCCCAGGATTTGCGCTCGAAGCTGGGAGAGCAGAGCAAGAAAACCTGGGAGGCTGAGCAGAGGCTGGTGGTCCTGGAGGCCGAGCTGCAGCACCTGAAGAAAGCTGCAGAGAGTCTGGGAGAAGCCCGCAGGCAGATAGAGGTACGGACAGAGTGATGGATGGATGGATGGATGGCCGGATGGATGGATGGATGGATGGATGGATGTTGGTAAAATTAAAGCAATGTTTGATATTAAAGCTGGTTTAGAATCAGGTAATGATTTGCAAAGTTCCCCGACTTTCCATACAGACTTCCCTTTGCTGCGGGCGTCCATGTTTTCCAGAGCAAACGCATTTAGATTGTCAGTTGGAAATACAGACTTCCGACTTGCAACGCAACACGGAATAAGTCCCATTTTCAATTAATTATTTGTCGAGTCGTCTGTTCTGTTTACCGGTTCCTGGGGTTTAATTTAAATTAAAGCTCTTTCATTGATCCGCCTGCCTGTCGTCTCTTGCATTAGGGTCCACCTTTTACCCTCTTTATCTGACAAAAATACTTGTTTTCTGGTTCAGGTGTGCTCCAGTCGCTCAGTTGGCCCCTTTGCTGCATGTCATCCCCTCTTTATCTCCCCCCAGATCTGCAAGATACTCTGTCAACAAATGCTCTAAAAAATATCCTTGATAATAAAAAAAATACCCACCAAACCAGTATTGAAATGTTTACAGGGAATGAGTATTTCCAGTATATATATATATATGTATATATATATATATATAAACAGACTCTTGACATCCTAACATTTTTCTCTCAGGCTCTTCAGTCGGAGGGTCTGGTAATGGAGGAAGAGCTGTGCCGCCTGCGGAGCCAAGCCGAGCTCCACAGGATGCAGACCACGGTCATCGCCACCCTGGAGGGAGAACGGGCCGCGCTGGAGAGAGACAGGGACACGCTACGCAGCACCATGGACGCCATGCGCACCGCCCAGCGCAAGGTTGAACAGTACACACACACACAGACACACACGCACAGGATGCAGCTGTGACACCAAACATGTTCATGACCACGGCAGATGTCATTTCACTTGAGGGAAGACAGACGAGGGAGAAGACAAAATGTACAAACTGACTGAAATAGAGTTTTCATGATGCAACTCAAATCCCCAGTTGCCGATCTCATTAGTCTGTAAATCCCTTTAAATAATTACTTTGTTACATTTAATACGTCGCGTTAGATAGCGGCTCCACTCGCCAAGTAAACGTCTTTTGTCTCGCATTTTTATCCGAAATCTAATTATATTATAGCTCGGAGGAATGGTTCAGCAGGAGGTGGATTTGACAGCATGAAGTGAAACAGATGATTCAAGCCGCTGCCTGACAAACAACAGATTATTATACAACCGGTGTTGAGAGAATGAGCCTGTTTTGACCCGTGATCTCCGCATATTGACAAGAAACCTGTCAGCACAGGTTTCAGCGTAACGTGTTTTCATGCCTTTAACAAGACTGAAAAGAAACACTCACAGGATGAAAACATCTTTGAGATTTGTGATGCAGATGCTGTGTTTAAAGCTCTATTTGCAGCAAAATTGCGAGGCATCAGAGAAATTGCAAGCCACGGCAAAGAGCAGTGCTAAGTCAGCATTAAAGTAATACCATAATAGGGATTCATGAATACCCATTCAGAGAGAGGCGTACACCATCCTTCTTCTCATGATGTAATATTCTGCCGTATTGTCCGCTCTCTTTTTATGAAGTGAGGCATATTGTACCTGTACGGCTGCAAATATCTTTTAACTCTACTGGCTGAGAAAATAGATTTTTTTATTCAGCTGCTATGATGGCAACCAGCTATGTGCTGAAGCTGTGTTGGAGCACTGACATCTGTCAGAGCAAGTGAAACTCAATAAGAATACATAAAAAACTAAGCATACAAAAACATTTTTAAGTTGTTTTAACGCTTTATCATTTACAGAACACCGAGTCGAAGACTTGAATTAATGGAGATTATCGCAGCGTGTGTTAAATGGAACATGAAGCTGTAGGGGTGAAGAAAGCCCAAATAGGAAATAACATCTCATCTACATCCTCCTTCTCTCTACTTCCTCGTCGCTGTGTGAATGACTCTGTACTGATGCATGACTGAAAGTGTTGTGTTGACTCGGTCATTTCCTGTCATGATATTTTTAATATCTTTCACGTGTAATATGTTATTTTTACACTGCAGAAGTGATACTTCGGAGGATGTAGATGTCATCTCCTGTGTGGGTTTTTTTTCTCACACCTGCCTACCTGACAGCTTGTCTTAAGCAATAAGTGACACCAAAGTACAACAAGCCTTTCTGTTTAATTTCCATCGAATGACCAACCAAACATTTATAATCTGCATTAATTTTAACTCTGTAATCGCCCAAATCATACAGTAATGCTTTCTCAGTAATTTCTTCATATTATGATGTAGTTTCAGCACTTTGAAAAATCATATTCACAATA
Source organism: Diplodus sargus (assembly GCA_903131615.1). NCBI lineage: Eukaryota > Metazoa > Chordata > Actinopteri > Spariformes > Sparidae > Diplodus > Diplodus sargus. The sequence continues at coordinate 346,019 of CAEMYA010002106.1, forward strand.
TTTGCCTGCTTATATGTATTATATATTTTTCTTCTGCAAAAAGTAAAATGAAAATGGAAAGACTTAAGTGAAACAAAGCAAAACAAATTTGAACAAACTAAACTTAACACACAAAAACTTCAGTGGGAACTGTATTAATGAAGTGTGTATATACACAAAGAGGAAGGGTGAAACGGACAGACTAAGATAGATATTTTGATTTAGAAGCTGTTTAAGTGTTCTGGGTGGTATTTTTGTATTTTAAGACTTATTTACTGCCAGTTTTATTTGTTCCATCCTCATTTTTTTTCCTGTTTCTATCTACTTTGTTATTTGCCACTGTGCATTGCTGGCTAAACTAGTGTCCCATTTCAGCACTAATAGAATTAATGAATCATGAATTGTCAATCATCCATTTTGTGCCTTTTGCCAGGGCGACCAGTTGGAGCTCACCGTTCAGACTCTCAGGTCCGAGCTGGAACGTCAAGGTCGGAGTTTGGAGACCTCTCGTCGTCGGGAGGAGGAGCTGGAGGCAGAGCTCCGCGAGGCCACCTTAGAGGCCCAGTCTCTGGCCCGGGCGCGAGACCAGGCGCTGCTGGAGGCCTCGAGGCTGGAGCAGGAGAAGGAGGTCTGTCAGTCAGAGCTGGATGGCCAAAGGAAGGAGGGGAGGCAGAGAGAGAGGGAGGCGGCGAGGCTGAGGCAGCAGCTGGAGAGCACGACCCTGGCCCTGGAGCACAGCAACCAGAGAGCTCGGGCTCTGGACGCCGAACACAGGTACACACCCTCATGCTCACACATTTAACCTTAATCACAAGCTCAGGCATGCAATTAACTTAACAAGACACCGGAGAGAGCTACCTGGCCACATGTGCATTTATCTATAATGTCAAGTCTGTCGTCATTCGACCTGAGTCTGACCTGTGTTGCTGCCGACGTGTGTGTCCGTGCAGGTGTGTGTGTCAGCAGCTGTCTGAATCCAAAGAGCTCTGCACTCGGCTACAGGACCTGGAGAAAGAGCTCAGCGGTCAATTAACCAGCATGGAGGAGGGAAAACAGCAGCTGCAGGAGCAGTACGCAGACGCTCAGGCCAAGATTAGCTCTCTCTCTCAGGTGTGTGTGTGTGTGTGTGTGTGCGTGCGTGTGTGCGTGTGTGTGTGGTACTGTAGTCACAGAGAGTAATCACTGCTGCAGGGATGTAGAGGAGCGTAAACTCAGCTTTCTTTGCTTATCTAGTCAGCAGAAAATCCTTTTAAAAACAGGGATTTGTTCTTATTAAATAAATTCTTAGTAATAATAGTTAATCCTATAATGTTTCTGTCTGTGTGTTCATACCGGAAAAGTGACAAATGACGCTGTTTGCTGGATTTGTCAGCGTTGTTGTCTGTTGATGGACTTATTGTTCCACTATACAACATGGGGAATGGGGACTTTGCTCACAGATGGAAATTAAAAATTAGATTAAAAGAAACCAGGAACAGAATAGCTCAGGGCCTTGATTATCATATATATTTAGGGGGACACAGCCCCTGCATTAGCAAATATCCTTAAAATCAGCAACCAGGATGATGGCAACTGTGGGATATCCTTAAATAATATGCCATAGCCAAAATGGCTCGACTTCCTGGGTATAAAAATACCCGGATCTTCCACGTTGTGCGGCCTGTAGTGCAATGCACGCTAGAGACTTCCAGCCGAGCCAGCTCACTTCCAGTTTAGCGCCCGGCTAACTTCAGTGGGGACAGAATAATTTTGTTTCACAATGTAAGCTCATGCACAAAAATGTCTTTCTGGGCCCCAATTCATCATGTGATGTTACAATTACACAGTTTGGCCACGACGAAAACTGGCTTCAAAGCCTGGCACTCTGCGTGGGGGCAGCTGTGCCCACATGCCAGTATGTTCCCATGTGCCATATTGTTCACTCTAGAGTTCCCACAATAGAACAATAAAAGCAGCGTCCACAGAATGAACTTTACTTTCTGCTGACAAATACCAAAATGCATTGAGTTCTATGACATTCTACGGATTTGTCCGTGATGATGGAACATTCTGATCATTCGTAAGTGTTCAAAATCTCAGTTTACTCGACTCCATGCTTAAAAAACAATAAAAACCCTTTTGAATCTCTGAGGGGAAAAGGGCCTTTTTGTTAAAGTTAACTGCCTGTAAGAAGACTCTGCATACTAAGTATTACAATGACCCTATAAAGATAGACCAGCTGACGACTGTGCACCATCATTTCCCACAGATTATAACCATTCAACACTGCGTTTCCCCTTTTCTCCCTCTCTCGCTCATCAGGACTTATCCAAGGAGCAGGCACGTTCTCAGGAACTGTCGGCTGAAGTCCAACGTCTGAGCCAAAAACTCCACAAAGCCGAGGCTGAACTAAAGACGACAAGCGCTTCTCTCGACCGCTCCCAGGAGAAAATCGACTCGCTCTCGCAGAGCCTTCAGAAGAGCGAATCTCTGCTCCAGCTGGAAAAGAGAAGAGGAAGTGCGGAGGCGGACACTACATCAAATTCAAATTCAGACTCCTCAAACCAAGTGCCCGCTTGTCAGACACACACCTTGGAGACGTCACGTCGGGATCAATCCCCTGAAGCCGGCAAAGGTCGTGACCTCTCCGCGACCCACGATCACGCCCCCGGAGAGTCTGAGAGGCAGCTGAGTGAGAGGTTGATAGAGCTGGAGAAGGAGGTGTGTCTCGTGTTTGAATATATGTCTGGTGTGTGTGTGAGTGTATGTGTGAGAATCTCATTTACAGGGTGTCTGTGTGGTTCAGTGCAATTTCTGTGTGACGGCGATGATCTACATTCTGTTGAAATTCTTGCCCTAGGGATGTTTCGCAGCTATCAGCTCACAGTAGGCCGCCACTTCCCCGAGTGCAGCACTTTATTTCCAGAACTACTGCTTTATCTCTGCTCATCAGTTTTTATAATGTCACCTCGGCTACTGTTAATCTTCCTTATCTCTTCTGCTGTGGCTCTTACTGTTTCGCTCGCTCTCAAACACACACACACACACACACATACAGACACACACATAGACTCTCACTGTACGGGAGCAGCTCCAGCACCGCCAAGGGTGGGAATTTCATTCCATGCATCGCTCTGTAGGTTTACTACTGAATCTACGCTGTCAGGATCTGAAGTTTTAGATTAGGATGGATGAGGAAAGGCACCTTTTAGGGCTTTAGTTCCTGCAGTTTATGCTTGTTAACACATCACTCAGAAGAGTAAGAAGATCTTTTATTCGAGTAAAACAAGATGTTAAATCCTCTATTACACGTAGTGGCCTGAAAATAATACTGCAATATGTATTTGCTTAAACAATTCAAATCTTTATATTGTGAAACCTCCAGGAGCACTTCATAAATGCTCAGAATAGGCAACAAAATCAAATATCAAATATTTTTGGCCATAACAATATGGGAATATATTGTCACTTTCACAACACTTTAACGTGATTTGTGTGAAATAATCATCAGTACGTTCATCATAATGACTAAGTGAGTAAAGTATTAGAACACTTTGTTTTAATGCTGCTTTGAAAGGACAACAGTTGTGCATGAATACAGTACTTGTAAATGTACTATTTTACATTCCACAACTGGTACCGGAGGAAATGTACATAGTTACATTCCACTGTTGACACTGGCAGGAAATCTAAAAGAGAAAGAAGCGGGAATCCCCTGTGTGTCAGGATGATTCAGGCAGGTGCTG
>CAEMYA010002106.1:349956-372193 GCA_903131615.1 Diplodus sargus
TATTCACCTCGCTGAAGTCTTGCAGTAAACAACAAATGTGGACCAGTTCTACTGTTTATATTCTCAACCTTTATGTTCCACGTCCCTGTAACCTCGGCTACACAGATGAAGTATTCCATCTCTGTATTTATAGATTGATACAAACGTCGTTTAATGGAAGGCTGTGAAAGGTCGGCTGAAGATTCAAGTGTGAAGAATATGGATATTTTGAGCACCGTGTGACACCAAAGGCAGCTCAGCCGCTGACACAGCTGCTCCTCTACATGTCTGCGGACTCTCTCTGTTTCTCAATATGACATTTCTCTCTCTTAGAAAGCGTTGGCAGTTGCAGCACAGGAGGCTTTGCTGTCACGCCTGTCCCAGTCCCAGGAGGCGTGCGAGCACCTCAAGGAGCAGCTGGAAGCCCTGCGTCGGCACTCCCTCAGCCTGCAGGAGTCCTGCACCAGACTACAGACGCTCAACACGCAGCTGCAGGTCAACTAACACACACAGATAGAGACCAGGATTATGGCCGAATTTAACAAGCTGGTCCATCTAATTGTTTTGGTCATTAGAGTTTTACGATTCAAATGTAAACGTGGCTGTTAACTCTGAGATTACAGCTGTGTACTTGGATTATTTTTGTGGATGATGCTTTCCTTTTGAAAACGACCCCAATAACCAAAAAGACAAGAGTCCAATTCATTGATACATATACAACATGTTCTTATTAATGGTATTTATTTAGGTAATATAGGAATAATCTTTATCCCTTTAATTTACATAAAACACACTCACGCAGGTGGAGCAAGCGTCACTGAATGGGCGCTGCAGCGAGAGCGAGGCCCGGTGTGCAGCTCTGGAGGCCGAGTCCAAGGTGTGGGCGCGGGAGCGGGAGGAGTCGGTGGCCAGGACGGAGGCTCTGCGGCGGGACCATGAGCGGATGACAGCCATGCAGCAGCGGCAGGAGGTGGAGTTGGAGGAGCTGCTGGACAAACACTCTCAGCTGAGGGGCAACAATCGCAGCTTGGAGGCCCAGCACAGGGAGCTGGAGGCCAGGTACAAACACACACTGACTGCATCCAATCAGTCAATCAATATAAACTGAAAAACAAGAAACGCTGACCGTGGAGAGTTTTCTATCCTCGGTCAGGACTTTCCGTTTTCTTAACAGCAAAAATATACTCAGGAACAACACGCACGTCCACGAATACAAAATGTTCAAAACAAACACTTTGTGTCATATTTTCTTTTTTTTTTATGTTTGGGTAAATGATGTGTTTTTCGCTCTAAAGGTACAAGGAGCTCCTGGATGGTAAAACCCAGCTGGAGGAGAGAGAGCAGGAGATGAAAATGGAGAGAGAGGAGATGGAGGCAGAGGCCCAGAGCAGACTGGAGAGAGAACGAGAGCTGGAGCGGCTGAAAGAAGACAACGAGAGGTAACAAACACGCTCACGATTCAGCTCCTGCCGCATCGCATTCAAGAGATCTGATCATCCTTTCATTCCTCTGCTCTCGCTGCATGCACGTCGCTGTGAATATCAGGCAGCGGCACCATTAAATCTTCAATATGAAGAACCGGCAGGAACACACGAATTGGTGTGAATACAAATGCACTACAGGAATGCAGAGAATTCATATTGTCCTCTCGGTTGAAGCCTTTGTGGAACCAAGCAAAGGCGCAGGAATACATGAGGCACACATAAAGGCTTGCTTATTTTACGAGCTGAATTCTTGAACCAAAAGCAGGAAATGGAAAGCTTTTGGACTTCATAAATTCAATACCTTTAATAAATATGAAATTACAATATGGGCCGCCATTGTGATTAACAAATAACCTGAATCCGCAGCGTCCTTCAGTGTTACAGAGCGCTATAGGGAGTTTCAGCTCATTGTTTAGATGTTCAGCAGCAACTTTGCTGTTTTAGTCACACTCACGGCTGTCGTTTTATCACGATCATCAAAGGTACAATATCAGTGAGAACAGCAAACAGACAACGCCAACAACTAGCTGGTGAATATAGTCGAGCATTTAGCAGCTAAAGAGACAGATATTTTTCTCAGTCGATGCTGGAGACCAAAAAAACAGAGCTAATAGAAAGTGAAAAAATGGCTAATAAGAGCACTTATCGCACGTTTTAAAGCTGAGGCAGGTGAAACCAGCAAGATCATGCAAAGATTCCCACCGCCTCCCTTCAGCATGACCAAAGCAGCTCCACCCAGAGACATAAAGGTGCACCGTCTGACTACAACACCGACATTCTCGCTGGCTAGCTGGGAGATGTGTTAGCGGCTAGCAGCTTTGCTACATTCACCAAGCTCTCTTTGCTTTTAGAGTCTAATAAATTCATGATTTCACAACGTTGTTCAATGCCACAGTCATATAAACACAAACAATATAACAATCACAAATGTACCTCAGTCTGAAAAGCTAATGCAGCCGGGCAGTTACTGCTGTTCGCTGTGCTAACTGAGTTAGCTGCTGGACAACAAGCTCAGGAGCTGAATACTGAGCGCACAGTACATTGTTGTCATCGCTCACTTTAACTTCCACTTCCAAACACTATTATAATAATAAAGCATTCAATTTACTGACTTGTGTCAAGATGTTAATAGATTTTCAATGAATATAACAAAAAATGCTCCTATAATAGGGCACCAATGCTAACTTTACAAAAAACGAGTTCCATCTTTTCGACGGTGAATGTCTTCTGGTGTTTTTTGTCTTCTGTGATCATAACTCTGTTATTTTCTTTGTGTTTTGGATTCTTGGTTGGACGGCACAAGACATTTCACCATTGTTTACTTTTTTACCATTTGCAAACCTTTTATAGTCCGAACTGCTGATCGACTAATGGTGGATAATAATACATTCATCAATAATGAACGTAATGTTTAATTACAGCTCTAAAGAAGATATATGGAAAGCAGCTGATTTGTTTAATATGGAGCCATCCTGTACGCAGGCTCAGTTTAAAGTTTATTTCCAAAACACTTTGAATCCACATTGGGAGCATAAAATGTGTGCTGTTTATTACTGAATATTACCAGCTGTCCCCCACGGTGATCATTAGGAGTTTCATCTCACCTCATTACAGTTCTCATTACAACATGAAACAAAGATGATTGCTTACCTCGACAATGTCAGTGTTTTGTAAGCAGTGATCTAAAACTTGCACAGTGACCCCGTGATGTGCTTGTCAACCATTTTGTTTGAGACAGTATCAGATGTTTCCTCTAAGTTGATATCTGGCTTTGCGTGGACTCATCATGCTGTGTGCAGTTAGAGAGCGTTTACCTTACAATGATGCACAGCACTTTACAGAACACAACAGTCGCAGTAAAGCCTGTGTGTGTGTGTGTGTGTGTGTGTGTGTGTGTGTGTGTTGCAGGCTGCAGGCCCAGCAGAAGGAGTGGTTGGCGTTGCAGGCGGAGCTGCTTGCTCAGGGCTCGGTGCTGAGGGGGGAGCTGAGCGCCTCCCAGCTGGAACGGACGCGACTGGAAGGGGAACTCAGCACTCTGAGGGAAACCAACCAGAGCCTGGACCTCAGCAGCGCCCGCCTCACCAGCCAGTACCAGGTATTAACAGACACACACACAAAAATACACACACAACAATGTTTCTACACACCTGCAGATACACACAGCTGTTTTGTATTCCAGCTGCTATCCCACCATTAACATGCAAAAAAAGGGATTTAGTGCTTCACAGCGATGACACTCAGATACATTACGCTCTTGAAATTAAAAAACGAATTTATTTAAAGCATTATTGGGAAATTAAACAAAATGTATTAGGACCTCGTTGCAGGAGAGTATTACATAGTTGTGGTCAGGGAGGAACAGCTACATTATCATATCATCATTTCTAATACCTGATTTAAAGCCAGTTTCAGCTATGAACGCCAGAAAAATGGTCTAAACAAAACATGAATACCAATCAGTGAATAAGGAGTGGGGACAAGTGTTGACATCAGAACCGCTTTAGTCTCTTATATAATGCTGTCAAAGAAGCACTGAATATGAAAAGTCCTTGAAGCAGGAAAGGAATGAAACAGGTGGAAACAGCAGATTTTACCTTTGGCTGCTTCAAGCTGCTGCTCAAAAAATGTTTGTCTGGACACACATTTTTCAGGTAGAAAATACGGAACTTTAAAGGAATAGCTGGACATTTGAGGAAATACAGTTAGATAAGGAGGATAGATAACGCTCTCATATCTGTAAGTAAATAAGTAGCTGGCTCCTGATTAGCATAAAGGACTGGAAACAGATGGAAACAGCTAGCTTGGCTCCAATAAAAAGTAGCAAAGTGCACCAACCAGCACCGTGCAAGCTTACATATTATTATTATTATTATTTTTGTGAATTTATACGAACGTCATTAGCTGGACTATGGCAATTGCCAGGCAACCAGAAACAATCCAGGAAGTATCTGAACCCGGCAAAGAAATGGTCCAGAACAAAACCAAAATACTTAAAACAATGTATTCATTTCTGAGCTTTATAATAATAATAATAATAATAATAATTATAATAATAATGATAATGATGATAATAATAACTGTATTTATGTAGCACCTTTGCACAGAGCCAGGCTAGTTGTTTTCCACTGGCTTCTGTCTTTGTGCTAAGCTAATTGCTAATCACCAGGTGGCAGAGGCTCCACATTACAATACAGTTGTGATGTGTAATTGAGCCGAACTTAATTAATGTGGCTAACTACTGTTGTAGCAGATTCATGCTAGATGCTAATGTCACAAAAGACACATTTTCTAGTTCCCTTTTTTTTGTTTTTCCCCTGATTTTTTGCTTTCACCCACTAAAGAAAAACTGCCCCTCAACTCAAAACACTGTTATAAATGTTCAAGTGTCAGCATTCCCATGTGCCACACCGGACGCCTCATTCAGCTAGATTGTAGGTAGTTCAATCAGACGCCTTGGCTGCTCATTATATTGTGTTTCAGAGGGAAATTGGGGAAGTGGAGAGGTTGCCGACTCTTCTCTTTGATTACAAGTTCAGTCTGGAGCCTGTGTGGTCTCAGTTAACCTGTTGCAGCAGCTGTGCGAACTGATGGGTCAAGATTGGACAGCGAAACTATTTGGAAACAGAAATAGGATATTAGGAGAGATGTTCTATAAAAGAGTCTTTGAATAATGTATAAGATCTGTATAATCGTGCATAATCAGTGCTCGTTTTCAGGTTTTAGATTTAGATTTCTAAGCTTCAACGTCTATTCAGGTGTATAGAAAAAGTCCCAGTTTTCTTCTTTCGTGCTCAGTACAGCAGTTGTGCTCAATACATCAGGTGGCGTTGCACTTTGTCAGCCTTCGTCGTTTACTCCTCTTTGAATAGCTTGAATAGTCTTTATTTAGCCCAGGAATAGGTCTGTACAGACGGCTTCACAGAGCAGCTGCATTAATTCTTTGGTCATTTGTGAGGCTGCAGATTGCAGCTTTGTGCCTTTCAGTCAGTAAGTGTCGAGATGTGAGCTCTGTATTCATGCCTACCTTGTAATAAAGTACCTTTGATATAAACACCATACATTTAGTCACGTAATAGACATTTTGCAAAGCTGACACATTCAATACTGTTAACTGATATTCGACTTGATTTGATTTAACCTGCATAGAGATCCTCACAGATACACTCTGTTTTCAATTACTTGTTAACAGAGGCCTGAGGAACAAGTTGTTTCTTGTAGATATTATTATTTTTCTGCTTTTTGAACACATTGTTGAGTGCTTGCCGCACTTGAAACTTTGCACAGGTATCAGAAGGCGAAATGTTTTATTTTTCATGTTTTTTAGCACATGGATGTGGAGAAATGGCTCCACAGCGTCCCCTAAAAAATGTTCTGGCTTTATTTCAGCAAGATGTATGAAATTTATGTATCACATCAGGATCTTCAAAAAAAGCCTCTTGTTGTCATAGCTTAAACCCAACAAGAAGCGTGGGGATGGGTGTCACATGCTGTACATATTGTAAAGCACCTTGAGGCAATTTTGCGACGTGTGATGCTGTAAATAAAACCGACTACACATAAATATTCAGACTTATATGAGGAATACATACAGATTCATAACAACCTTTATATTCTAGTCTCACCAAACTATTTATTTTGATTGACATTCATTACTTGTGTGTGCAGCTGCTGAGCCAGCTGAAGAGCAACATGGAGGAGGAGAACCGACATTTAGCGGAGCAGAACCAGAGTCTGCTGAAGGAGAACCGGGCCTTACTCGAGCAGAGCCTGGAGCGCCGGGACCAGCACTATTCACAGCAGAGGGAGTACCAGTGAGTACACACACACACACACACACACACACACACACACACACACACACACACACACACACACACACACAGGCAATCCACATAATTTGTTTCTGCAGGAAATTAGTGACAAGGAAAAAAAGAAGCAGATTTTATGGAATGTGTGTTTGAGCAAAAGCAATTTGTTAACATCTCAAACTTAGCAGGTGGTAACACATTTTGTGTTCGTATCGAAGTACATAAAAACACTTACTGTATGTAAAGGTTTGAGACTGCAAGACAACAATTTCACAGTCTGACAGCACTCAGCAGTCGTCCTTTTAAATTACTAGCTGACTGCAAACAGATTAATCCAGAACTACCGGTGAGCACGCAGAGCTGGCTTTCCTCTTAAAGTTTAATGAGCCACATTTCTTTTTTGTAGCCAAATCTTAAGCTTTAATTTCTTCCACACAGGTTTCAATTTTGTTGCTTACATTTCTGAGAAAAAAAAGTTACTGATTGTACTTAGGATGGATCATGGGTCTGTTTCTGACTTGATGTCAATGAATCAGAACTGATAAAAAGAAAAGTTCAGTTACGTGTTTTTCTAAAGGTTTGTGTTGGTGACGTCATTCTGAAGTTCGGGAACGGCTGCAGTAGAGAATTCAGCTGCTGAAAAGACAGACATTTCCCTCCAAAGTTAGTTGGAGACTAAAAAGAGAGCAAATATTGAGTTTCCATTTATCAGATGGCCAGAAACACTATTTAAAATGAATACTAATGTTGTTATTACGTGCCTGCTGTGTAAATGAGAAACCGATTGCTCAGTTCACCCGATCAACTGTGAAGGTGAAAAGACGTCAGTGTTTGTTTGTTTTTTACCGCTTGCTGCGCTGCCCCAAGTGGCACAACAGAAACAGTGTATGTCTGTTTAAGGATATCGGGGGTGTGCAGCATTTGTTTTCATTCACACATAGTTACACAGAAATGTGTCGTTGGCTAAAACTCAGCAACTCTCAGGTAGCCAGTGTGCACACACACACACACACACATGGTGACACTGCTGAAATGTAATAAGTTAGAGTGACACAATCAGCGAGGCTAATATCAAACACTTTGATGTAGAGAGGAAGTGCTCAAGAGGCTGTTGCATCACTCTGGGAGCGACCTCCAGGGTGTCATGGCTAAGTTTGTATTGTGACAGTCTGAGTCCATATTAAGCCAGCATCACCTCATCTACTCCAACTGCTACCGAAATGGAAAAACATGAATACTATTAAAACACAAGGCTCTTAAAACCACTTATGACAATGAAAAGCTTTCTGTGCTTGTTCTAAAAGCTTTAACCTCTCCAGATTCCCTGATCAGTTTTTTTTTTCTGAGGTGATGTGATGAGGTTTTCCAATCCCAAGATGTAAAGGTCGGGATCAAAGGTGGCTTTTTAAGAGCAGTTTCTTTAAACGGGAGTGTTTATTCCTGTAGGAATTGCAGGTTTCTGTCCGGAGCCAAGCAAACTGTTGGTGTGGTTCATCAGGAAGGAGAATGTAATCCGAACTAACACCGGGATGCAAATCCAAATAGGGTATCAGGGATGTTATTATCTCATAGCCCGCAGTTTCTCTTGCAATAAGGCATCAGGAAATGGCAAACTGAAAGAGCCTCATATTTAGTTTATTTGTGCTCCTCGGTGTGATTGAGAGCAAGACGAGCTCATCATGAAGAGATGAAATCACAAACAGGATGACATAACAGTCCAATAAAAGTGTTACATAAAAGCACATCTGATGTGATATTGAATGTTTCCAAAAATGCACCAAACAGCACACGACTGAAGCAACAAGATGGAACTTCCTGGACAAAGGTAGTTGATTGTTGAGTCTCATCCGTCTATGGTCAAATACTGACGCTTTGGGTCGGCGTCCGGCCCGAGCTGCCCACCCAAAGTGTCAGTATTTGACGACCTGGAGTCTAAGAGTTAAATTTAGTTGCTTTAAGATGAAACACATGTAGTGTAAAGTGTTCCCTGTAGATAAACTACCTTGTAAACACGATGCTTTCTTGAGTAAATGGAGTCGGTTTAAAAGACTCCATACACCTTCCTGCCTCTTAGTCAGTCTCACCTCTTCATTCTCCCTGAAGAAGTGTCTGGCAAAGTATATTTAAGACCTTGGAAAGTGGATGAGGCAGTTTAGATTGTCTGACTTACAGAATCCCTTTTTTTTCTTGTAAGTGATGTTGATCAAATGATGCAGAGACTTTGCCCTTCTGAACTAATGTTGGGAAAATGTTTTGAATTCAGTAAGCGAGGATGAGAAGAAGCCTTACAAGCTTTCATGAAATACATCGGAGTGGCCTTTGAGAGTGCTTCATTCAAAATCTAAACTTATTTCATAAAAATGATCTCCTGCCAGCTAGATACGTTGGTCTGTAGTTGATACACACACTGAAGAAGGAAGATTTAGAAGAGGTATTTCGGAAACGGGTCTGAAGGACACAAAGATAACCAGAGCCGATGGCCGCGTTATTAAATTGGAAAGCATCCAAACAGTTCTCGGAATTCAGAAATGTATACAAAAAAAAAACAAGATGATGAATCTTAAGCCATGCTAGCATCCCGGTGAGGTCCTGCAAAGTCACAGTGGTGCTTTGAGCTAACGTCAGTATGCTAATGCTAAGCAGGTGTGATGTAACCTGACATTTGCAAAGCAGCTCTACACACAAAGTACATCCCATCATGTCAGCAGCACTCCCTGGTGGCACCAGCGCTCCACTGCTCGGGAACGGCTCAAGGAACATGAGAAACAGCTCAAGGCGTGGATCCATCCAACAAATCTCCCAGATCTCAGTCGGATCAAGCATCCGTGTTATATCCCGGTATATAAGTCTGATCCACGGACCTCATTCCCATCGGGGAGTGCTGTTACCATGTGGGGGTGAACTTGGTCTTTAAAGGTCCAATATGTTTGTATGAGAATGTTTGGTTGAAAACACTGAAAACTTAACTCAATCGGATGTGAAGGAACTGCTAGCTGCACGGCTAATTGAGCTAACCAGCTAACAGTTGGCTACAGCTAGTGGATACTCTAACATGCTGCCCCCTATTTGCTTTGAGTATGAATTCAACAGGTGACCCGTTCTTACATATTGCACCTTTTACACTGCCTTTTAACACGATGATTAATCTTCACTTCTCAGTGGTTTTAACGTTCAGGCTGATCGTGTGTATGAAGATGTTTTTGTTTGTTTGTTTTATAGCAAGAAATGCTGCATTCCTTGACTTACTACTTACTGCTTAACAACAACTGCAAAGCATAAATCTCCACTCTCTGAAAGCAGCGCCGGCTTTGTTCCTGTTCCCAGCAGTATTCTTTTTTATGTGTCAATGTCTCAATGTTCTATCGACAAGTTGTTGTGATATTTCAGAAATAAAGAGGTGGAGAGACCAAACGGCCATCCATGTGACATTGCCATCCCCAGAGCCAAGCCGCTAGCGAGGCTAAAAATACACAGGCCTTGATCCTGGCCGTTGCTCATCTCTAATAACCTTCCTGATCTTTTTGGCTCACAGTGGTCAGCTCATACTGTCACAGACTTTGTGTCCGCTGTTTTCATTCCCGAGTCGTCTTTCATTCAAGCAAGGTCTGCTGAACGTGGAGGCGGTTATTCAATACCGTTCTGCTTTATGTTTGTCCACACCGCCGCCCGATCCTTGAACCCGCTGCTCTCCAGCAGGAAGATGAACATACACATCCACATGCGGTCTCCTCTCTGATCTGCTGGTTTAAAGAAAATAATAAAAAATCAGTTCAATCACACAGTAGGCTCCATGGAATTGGTTCAGCCACATCACACACACACTTCCAGAATGTAATATATTCTCGCTGATAACGAGAGTATTAAATGAATCAAACGGACCTTCCTAATCAGTGTTTTTTCCTCCGCCCTCTCAGCTGCTCTGTTCTGATGCTCATGTGTTTTTCCTTCAGGGAGAAGCTGAGCGAGCTCCGTCGGGAGAAGCAGAAGTTGGTGGAGAAGATCATGGATCAGTACAGAGTCCTGGAGCCCAGCATGCAACCCCCAGCCAACAAGGCCAAGTACTGTATAAATATATATGTATCTATACATCAAGCCTCCAGCGCATTAGCTGGAGAAAACGGAGGGTTAGGCGTGACTTTACGTTTAAAAAACAACAACATTAAAGCACAAATTGATTCAGGGCATTTTAAAAGAGGAAAAAGTGATGATGAATTGCTTCCAGTTCAGTCAAACACAGTGGAATAGTACTAAGTGGTATGAAGTGAGCTGTTCCCCAGAAACATATAAAAAAAGGTAAATACCTGCTGTCAATTTGTTATTGTATGATTCTTCCCCATCGTCATTTGCTATACAAAAAGCACTTAGTTTGTTATTTTTACTGCACTTACAACAGCTCCACTCAAGGTTTTGACCTGGAGAGAAATCTTCTGGATTTTGTCGACTGAATGCAGAGTCCCAAACACCTTCATAAACATCAAATTTAAAGACTTTTTAAGATCTGTTAGACCCAATTCCTGCAAACTCAAGGACTCAACACATCACCATTTGAAACATGGATCAAGGTTAATTACTGGTGCAACATTGAGAATCTTCCTAATGAGAACTAGGAGGCTTTGGAGGCGCTCACAGACAACACGGCCTTCATTTTTTACCTCAAATTCACAAACGTTCAAGGACTCACGGGAAGCCTCTGAATATGATGCAACCACTTCCATTAAATTACTCTATCTATTTTTTTTTTAATTCAAACATGTTTTAATTTTGTAAAAGGTTGTCGAACAGACAGGTTGAGACACAGAGTGCATTTTCCCCCAAGTTTAAATCCTACCTCGCAGTCTGAATATATTTGCGTTCATAAGTCATAATGCCTACTGTGCACTGTGAGCACAGAGTTTGTTCTGTGACAGTGAGCAGGGTTTGAGCTTTGAAGTGATGAAGAGTTTCTTTTATATATTACTGTTCATTATGGCAACAGAAGGCACTACCGCCCCCACACACCTGGGGATGATCGCTTATTCTTTATAGAAGGAAGAAAACGTTTGATGTGCAAGAGATATTCCCTCTGAGTTTTGTTTTATCCATAAAACCCTGGTTTCTTAAAGGGTAACAGTCACTACTGCATGTAAAAGTAGTTTAAAGCTGTTTGTAGCTCCAGAAGAAGCTGCGTGAAATCTGATAAATTGCTTCCAGTGATGTCACTCAGTGACTAAAGGCAGCAACACACCGGCCCAACCGTTGGACGTCTGAAGCGTTTGGAGAGACTCAGACGAGGTCGGGAGCATTTCTGTTTGGTGTGTTCAAGCTGCGTTGGAAGCTTTCGGAGCCGTTCAGACGTTGTCTGCTCCGACTGAGCACGCGAAGTCTGAGGAGGAGGGCTGACGGACGTCTGAGCCATTGGATTCTCTGATTGGCGGTGTGCACTAGCGAATCAGCGCTGTGTGTGGGAGGTGCGGAATACTGTGTGCGCATTGGTTTTCTACGCACTCCATTCCGTCATTTCTTGTTTTCATGTTGTGGAGTACTGACATGAGACTGGCTGTTATTATGTCTATATTATGTCTTTGTTTGGTAATGCCTCGCTGCATGTTTAGCATGCAGCTGTTTTGTCTGAAATAGTTAAGTTTTGCTTTGATCGAAAGTAAAGAGAGTTGCATGTATAAGCCTCTCGTTTACAACTCACAACACAAGCGCCAGCCGCTTATTGCATCCCGCGCAAGCGCAGAACGTACACGCTGCTGTGGAGAAGGCAGCACGTCGAAGTGTTTCAGTGCAACTTTTGTGCCGAACGGGTCAGACGAGAGGCAACAGAGCGGTCGGAGAGTGGTCGGATAAGGCAGTTTGACGTCTGGGCGGTATGTAGGGGCCTTTAGTTGCATTGTGGGTAATGTAGGCAGCAGATTTTTGGAAAAGCAGGCCGCTGGTCTAATTTCTAACTCCTATAACACTGTTGGAATCTTTATAAACAGTTTAAAAAGAAAAACACCAAATGGATACAGCAGAAACAGGGATATCCACTTTTTGTTCCACTAATTCTTCTTCCTTTTCAAAACACTTGCTGCCTACGTTACCCACAATGCAACTCAACCACCGAGTGACATCACTGGAGGCAATTTATCAGATTACACGCAGCTTCCTCTGGAGCCTCAAAAGGTTTTATATAACCTAAGCTTCATCTGTCACATATGCGCTAGTAATCCCCAAGACCTGTAAACACACGTTAATGTGTAAAATTGTTGAAGTTATCCTTTAAAGAGTGTATAACGACCCAAACAATCTGAAGGAGGAGATGACTCCACTCCGATGCTGTCATGAAGGCTTGTGTCCAGAAATTTGTCAGATTGAGAAAATAAAACAGTGAACTGAGGTCGTAGTAATAAAATGTTTGTGTTGTTGAAGTCTGAGGCCGTAATTAGTCGTCAGTTTAGCAGAACACCCTCAGAGGGAGTGAGCCTGTCGCGTATTTGACAGCTAGCGAGCATTTTCATACCATAAAGTACATTTGAATGATAAGTATTGTGGAGGAATTGTTCAAGTGCCACAAATGTGCCTTTTGTCCCCAGTGCTACAAATTAATATGTTCGTGACATTTTTAATTATAATCCTTTCAAATTAATTCTCTTTCTTTTATGTGATGAATGACAGCGGGCACCTTGAAGAACATTTTGTTCTCACTTCCAGTTTTCCGTGTCAGGAAACAAACACAACGTATTTTGAAGGTGCGGGCGTCGTGACACTTGGCATCCTCCTGGTATTTTTCTCTGAAATCACACGCGCACACATAATCTCCACACTCATCCCTCTTTTGTAAATGCTCCCCGTCCTCTGCGTCCTCGCAGGAAATCTAACTGGATTGCAGACAGGATGAAGAAGCTAATCAAACCCCGAGGAGGAGGAAGAGAGGGACGCGCCCTCTTCACCGCCTTGGGCAGTGTGGAAAACCTGGCCGACGGCCCCGAATTTGCATCAGACGCACACACACCTCAGCCCGGTGAGACCTCACACACACACACACACAAACACTAGCGGACCGGTTTTCACAAAGATATGCTCACATGCTCGCCCCATCAAGCGAAGCTACAGGCATGCATACAAATCATCTCATGACTACCAAGTGTGGTCAGCGTTGATACCACGCTCTCCTCCTTAGATCTCGCCCAGCAGAGTGCCAAGACTTTCTGAGGCCCGGCTTTCTCTGCTAACCACATGTTGAAAGGAAAAGATTCG
Source organism: Diplodus sargus (assembly GCA_903131615.1). Lineage (NCBI taxonomy): Eukaryota > Metazoa > Chordata > Actinopteri > Spariformes > Sparidae > Diplodus > Diplodus sargus. The sequence continues at coordinate 363,452 of CAEMYA010002106.1, forward strand.
CAAGGCTTCATTCTCTTTTTATGCACCTTGACTGTTCAATGAATTCACTGGCTGAGAGAGAAGAGAGAAAAAAATAACTCTCTGCAGACATTTTCAAAGCCAGGATTTAAGCTTCAACCTGCATTCATGTGATTTTTTTTTTTCCCTCCCTCTCTCTCTTTTTCTGGCCCTTTGTTATTGTCCCCGTTTAATTTAATTTTCCACACATTGTGCTCCCTATTATCCCGCTCAAATCCCAGCTTTCCTAAACTGTGTGTCAGGACCAAAAACTGGGAGCTCGTCAACAAAAGGATTGGTGTTTTTGTTTTTTTTATTATTGAGCCTTGAATCCCAGAGAGAGAGACGGGATCACTCAACCACACGCAGGTGTAGGAGGCAGAAAAATCTCTCCGAAAGACGACGCATGTAGAAAACACACTGTGTGTAAAAGTGAGAAGAATCTGAATCGTGGTTTGATTGCATTCTGTGTCTTGTCAGCGAGAGATTGTTTGAGCCCGTCGAGACTCCCCCTCCCTCCACGCCGTTATGTTTGCAGTGACATTTTCCAACAACACCTGCGTTTAACCTCAGACTCACCTGCTTTACGACAGGTTAACCTGACTTCAACCGCTGGTCTCGGATCAGTTCTTTTAGTCTGCAGTCGCTGAACACAGACTGTGATACAGCGGCTCTTTATTCTATTAAAATGATTAAGTATTTATGAATAATTTGCATCAAGTTATTTCAATGTGATATGATCAAGTGTTAGAAAGGAGACGATAGCTTCTATCCGTGTTAAGCTCTTTAGTTAAGTACCTCTGCTGTTTATCACGTTATTCATGCATTTTAAATACAGTTTAAATGACATTAATAACTAATTTTAGACAGCAGTGAGATATTTCAGTATCATGATTATAATTTTCATTTCAGATGCCAAACTGTGTCAGAAAAACACAAAGATACTGCCGGCAAAAGCAGACGAGGCGTTAAACTCGCTCGGCCTGCAGCTCGATTATAAAGTTGTTGTTTCGTTTTGTGAGTTTAATGTCTCAAATGTCGCCTTTGCAATTATTTTACTCGCAGCATTTCTTCATTCTCCTGTGCATCGGTCACCCAGGCGCGCAGTAGATAATATTTATCTTAAATGCCATGAGTTGAATTTAAATTAAATTGAATTATGTTAAGAGGCTGCTACATCTAAAACTGTTTATTTTACAGGTTATACAGTTATTGGTCGTCGAGGAATTACAGGTTACGAATGCCTCCATAAATATTCAACATATGTGGTTAACGACATTAAAATGCATTCGCATTTAATTCCTCACATACTGCTCATAACTGCCACATAGAGGGTTTAAAATAAGGGGTGAGGCACTTTCCTCTGCAGTGTTTTCCTCCGTCAGCAGAACAAAGTGCTCCACAATGCTTCTCATTCACATATTCGCTAATTCAGACTGACGGCTGGCAGAGCTGCCTGGACATCAGGAGCAATTTTTGGGGGAATTTAATGTGTTGCTCGTCACATTTACTGAATTTATTTCTGCACCTGCCGTCGTCAGAGTCCCCCAAACTGCATTTACACTCAGTTTCTTGGACAGCACCTGCCTGCTTTAAATCAAACCAAAATCATCACGCCTGAACAGCCATATTTCAGAATGAATTACCAAATGATCCGTCATGGTAGCCGAGTTCATTTACTAAAGTACTGCACTTAAGAACACGGTTAAGGTTCTGTTCTGTTGCTTTACACTTCCACTCCGCTACATTTTGGAGGCAAATCTTGTACTTTTACTCCACATTCATTTGATGACTTACTTTGCAGACACATGCTGCATCAGAGCCAAAGATGCACATTGTTGAATTATTTAAATGGAAATCGGATTTAAAGAACACTGATTTCGATAATCAGAAAAATGGTGAATAATGCCGATATTCTGTCTCTCATAGTGCACAGTATATACATACATGTGAATATATGTCTAATTCACTTTTACGTGTACTTCTGATCCTTTGGTAACTTTCGGTTTTACCCAGGGACGGAAGTCACTATTACTACAAATCAAATTTAGGGTACTCGTTCTTCCACCAGACGGAAGTAATTCAGACTGAAGATTTGCAGAAACAGAAACCTCTATTATTGAACGTCTGCTATTAATAAAGCATTTGACATCAACTCTTAAAAAGAACCCGACATGCTGAGTAACATTTGGGAAGAATACTTTTACTGAAGTATTATTATGACACAAGTAGTTCTACTTGTTCTTGTTACTTGTTGTTTTACTTCAATAATATTCCAGTAATGTATCTGTATTCAGTTCTCTCTTTACCAGTATTTTAACACAGTATCTTTACTTTTACTCAAGTATGACTATCAGGTGCACTGCAAATGACAGCAAAAATGTAACAAAATGTAAACGTTACAACCATCACTGTGAAAATATGTTAAATATATAAGTTATAACCTTGAATTCGTTCTGTTTCAGACCCTCGCAGTGCTCCAGTCTCTCCCTCTCCCATGAGAAAAGCAGAGCCGGACATCTCGGTTCCCGGGACTCCAGTCGGTCGCTCCGGCTCAGGAGGCCGTCGCAAGCTGGGATCACGTCACGGGTGGGGACTCGGGTTGTCCAGAGGGGGCTCCGGGGTTTCGCAATCATTCAGTCCCGGTGACCACAAGACACCGCCCCGCCTGCGGCTGCGCTCCAGCCAGAACAGCTCCAGCGTCCTCTGGGAGGGAGAGCGAGGCGAAGCGAGCGCACCCCAGGCGGCGGACGCACCAATGAGCAGTCAGGAGAGCGTCGAGGAGGATGAAGGCAGAGGTGAGGAGGAGAAAGAGGGATGAGGAAGACACGTGTGTGCGCACTTTCAGACATGTCCACATTAACAAGTCATCAAATCAGATTCGTCTTAAAAGAAAAACTGCAAAACAAGTATAATTATGGTGATATTTCTTTTAAAAGAATTTGAAAAAGCATTAAATGACTTGTTCTGATGGAGTGTTTCTAGTCGGGAGCGTGCTATGTGCACAGCGCTGTGAAAGGTCTCTGGGGTAACAAGTTAAATGTCAAGCTGAATAGAAATAGGACTGCGAAGTAAGAATGTGCTCAGAGAGAGTGGTCGTAACATCTACAGTCACTCACTCCACAGCTGCTAATGATACTCTGTTTAATAAAACGTATTGGACTGTGATCTTCTCTGCCTTCCAGACAATCAACACTCCAGTGACGACGCCGCAACAGCCTGAGAAAGAACTACAGCTGACCCTTAATTAAAAAATACCAATGTTTTTTACTTTGTGCTCCTGTTCTGGGAAACTGTTTTGAGACTTTTTGTATTTCTGACTTTGTTTTTAAAATATGAGATTCTTCCAGTATTTTTGAATACATGTTTGAATAAATCCTTCTGTCAGTTATAATTTCCAGTGTTGGTGCCTCGTAAAAGGAATGAGCTGCGTCTCTGGTGTGGAGCTCCAAAACTGACAAAATACAGTAAAAACATTTGACAACTGAAAAGTGGGTTAAAACATTGCTCATTAAAAATGTTATTTATTCCCTTACCACGGATCAGTTGTGGAGTTACATTGTCAAAACTTGTTTAAATTTACTATATTTATCTCTCATGAACTCATTTTATTTTTGAACTCCTTACTTCCTCTTTTTTCCTTTCGTAAAGTGAATCAAGTTTAAATATTGAGAAAGACGACTCTACCCTGCACAACATTTGCATAAATACATTTTGTTTTTCCATTTCGTAAATAAGGTCAACTGTCTTTTCACTATACCCACAATCATGGCTTAATTTTTAAAGAGACAATTACCCCCAAATTCAAAAATACATATTTTTGTGTTGTGACGTTGTTGTTTTCTTTTGTGTGAGTTTTGGAGATATCTGCCGTAGAGATGTCTGCCTTCTCTCTTATATCAGGAACAAGATGGCACCCGTCTTGTGGTGCTTTTTAAAAACTCAAAAGCAAAATCTCTCTCCAGAGATCATGTCCTGGTTTCTCAGTGGAAATCCACAGACCTTGTTGTGAGCACTTTGGCATGAGCGACTTCCGGCGAAAAAGTGTCGATCCCCGAGTGCGACCTGACAGATAGGAGGTCCACCGTTACTCTCCTTCCTGTTAGGTCGCACTCAGGAGTCGACACTTTTTGTCTGCCATGACAGCAGCGTGCAGGAGATGCTACTGCTAACGTGAGTTGTCCAAAAACCTTCTTTTTGTACACAAACAATGTTCTCAATGCTCGTGTTCATGTGTAGAGACCCTGGTGATACTACGAGCAAAGTTTCATGTTGTGTCGAGCCTTCTTAGTGTTTTAAAAATAGCATATTTTGATGCTAGCGTAAAAGTGCCCCTGCACTGAAAATGAACTTGCCTGAAAACGAAACTACGGTAAATCGTAAAAGTGACTCTGTCGTCGTCTTTACACGAAGGTTTGACTCTTATACATTCACAAATAAAGCCTTGGTTGCTTTTTGCCGAGAGTTTCACTTTAACTAGCTTTAGTCATAAAACTACAGCAGCCACTTCACGTAATGTCAAAGGTGCACGATGCAAGAATTGGCCAGCTGTCAAGAAAAACTCAAAAACAAACAGGTGGCAGCATATCGTCATGGTAACTGCTGCCAACAGTAGCGTCAGCGAGATATTTAGCCGTCACAGTATTAACTCTGTGACATTAGTTAAGTATTTTTGCCAACAAGCCAGTTAGATAAATGCCACCAGGAAGCAGTCTGTCAAAGTAAACTATGAAGCTTCGTATTTCATTTTAAACGACATTCATTTATTAGCGGAGATGATTCTTCGCTGATGTATTTTTGACTTCTTCTCTTGCTACATTCAGTCTGTTTCAGGCTTCTTACTCTCTGCATTGCCTACACTGTAAACCTTCAGCCGGGAGCACACAGCCGCTCTGGAGGCGTCTGTAATTGGAATCACTCAATTACAGACGCCTCAGGAAGACGTCAGGAATATGAAAGTAGACTTCATTATGAACATCATATAGGCCTGTTTACTGTAACATATATATAGTTCAGTGGTGGAAGAAAAGCCCAAGTGAGACAGAACTGGTAGAGGAAAAAGCTCATATGCTAATTTTACTCAAGCATTAAATTTCAGCGCTAGAAGTGCTTCATCTCATCTTCCATAAACCTTTACAGGATTAACTAAAAATATTCCCCTTCTCCTGCTGTTCTGTCTGATCACCTCCTCTTAATGTTGGCTCACTCAAAGTCAGAAGAGTATCACTTTTAAGAGCTGATCACATATTTTGTAAGACATGCTTCAAGGTAAAAAAGAGGAGAGGTTGCCAGGTACCAGGTTCTCATAAAATCTTGAATATTAGCGGTGAAACAAGGTGAACTAAAAGGGATATAAAAAATAAAAAAAATCCACAAGAACGTGTCGAAGATTAGCATCAAAGTCGCTGAAAGAACGAGAAGTTATTAAGTCGTCTGTGTGAATCACGACTTTCAGGGTCGGATTTCTGCAGGAAGCAAAACAAATACGCAAATCTAATGATTTATCTCCGTGTAAACCGCAGATCTGATCTGTGCACAGCGGGATGAACGCGGAGAAACCCCCGCCATCTGGCTCGCATATGGCTGGAAACAACCCCATTTGGGGTTTAGGGTTCCTGTGTAAACTCAGGCATTGATCTAATGGTAAATGATCTGCACCGGTGCCTTAATGAGAAACCCCTTCTTTCACTGTTGCACCAAGTGGTGTCAGTGTAGAGCCGGCCAGGCCTCTGCTGACAGACAGACAGACAGACAGACAGACAGACAGACAGACAGACAGAGGGATGAATTAGCATGCAGCTTTCCAAATGAGCAGACCTGAGAGTTCATCATGAAGCTAAAGGAGCCCACTTATAAGACAGGCAGCTTCCAAAGAGCCTCTGCCTCCCAGATTAGGACGAGGCTACGTCAGCATTTCCGGTAGGGGTTTGTTTTTGTGTGTGTGTGTGTGTGTGTGTGTGTGTGTGTGTGTGTCTGCGTGCGTGCGTGCGTGCGTGCGTGCAGGAGACAACACTGAGGATAATGGCAGGCCGTAGCTCTTTCTATCCCACCAGCCCTCCTCAAACACCCATCCTGAATTATGATTTGCAAATGACAAATGGATCGCTAATACAATTCATGAATTATGTAGTTGTCATGGTGACATTAATCAAAAAAGCAGGCCCCTCTCCTCGGCTGCGAACATTGTGTTTGTGGAATTGAGATGCATGACGGGGGCTGCACACCGCGCCGCCTGAGCGAGCGCAGGGCAAAGCGATAGCAAGATATTGGTTCTGCCAGTCACTCAGAGGCTTATTATGAGTGCAATGCAACAATCACACGCCCTCAGGCACACAGACAGACAGGCAGCACCCACAGACAAAACAGCGAAGGCTTTTAAATCCTCAACAGAGGAGCTTTATGGTTACGCGCACAGCAGGAACATTCAGGTGCTGTTTTTGTTATAAACCTCCAGGTATTATCAAGAAATTCTGGCCACCTGAATAGGAGGATTGATAAAAAAAAACAGGTCGTTAATTCAAGGATCTCTCGGTGAAACAAACAAGTACCTTTTTTTATTAGTCAACATAAAAAATCAGTAAGAAAAAGAAAACCTTGCAGAAAAGGGAGAAGTGAGAGAGAGGAGCGTCTTGGCACAAAATGAGTGATTAAATGCCATCTCCTCTCCCGATTCCTAAAGCGATGAATGATGGATGGTTGCCCTGGTTGACATCACAGTTGGATCTCAAGAGTCCGCTCAGCTGCTTAATTATTGAGCACCTGAGGGGTGTAACAGTATCAGCGAACATCACTTTTTCAACCCGTCTTCACAGTGTTTTTTTTTTGGCCCTCCTCCTCTTGTGAAGACTTTCCATTTCCCCCCTTTTTCTCAGTGAAGATCTGTCTTTGTTTTTTCTGACTAAGTCGACTGTCTCCACTTCTGCTGCCCGTGTAAATCCTCCCTCATCAACCCCCTCTGAACCATTTACTTCCACTCTGTGCCTGAGCTATCAAATTTTAATGACTCCGTCTTACTAAAGAGTCTCCAGCAACAGAGAAACCCTCGCCTAAACCACTTAGTCCACTAACTGAACAGGCCGGGCATCCTAAATACTTATAGGTGCATTAGATTTCTGTTTAGTCCTGCCACCTGCCGCCGTGATGAATCTGTGCAACTAGCAACTGAATCCAAATCAAGCTGGGGTTTTCTGTTTTCCGCAGTCCGGCTGATTTAGAATCAGCGCACGGCGCAGAAACTTCACTTTCGGTTAATAAAAAGTTGTAATTCATGGATTGTTGTTCGCGCTCTTCCCTCCCAGCAGAGGCCTCCCGGTTGGGCAGCCACCGAGACAAGAGAGCGGCGAGGTGATCTTTGATCGAGGAGTGGTGGTGTAATTCAATTAATTATATTTTGCTCCAGGCAACAGTCGGGGTGGGGATCATTGAGAGGGAACACAATACAACTAGGTGGAGAAAAAGAAAAAAAAATAACAAGTGAGTGGAGTGTGTGCACACACACACCGGCTGACCCCGGCAACCTCGCCTCCTCACAAAACTGTCAAAATCTCGGTGCTTTCAGCGGGCTTTTACTCAATGAGGTTAGCCCAAAGGTGAGTCTGTTCATCTATAACTTCCCTCCCTCTGCCTCCGTCCGTCTCCCCTCCTCGTCACCCCCCTCTCTCTTCTATTTCATCATCCTGCTCTCTCTCTCTCTCTCTCTCTCACTGCTTCGCTTGGGATCGTTCCTCGTCTCCTAACAGTTTGTCCCTCCTCCTCCTCCTCCTCCTCCTCCTCCCTCATGCACTCCCTTTCTCTCTCCTAGTGTATTAAGGGGCTTTGACGCTCTCAGTAAAAGCTGATTTATTCTCTTGGTGGTATCGATCGGTTTCTGCATTAAAGATTATAATTCATTACCCCGGCCCCTTTTAATACATTAAACACTCAAAATAAAAATAAAATAACCTCCCCCACCGCCGCCTCCCCTCCCAGACTCCTCATGTCTCGAGGGTGCGGGAAAACACTCTTGTCGAGACGTCCGGCCTGTCGTCCTGAGCCCCTGAGCTCCACCTGTGTGTGTGTGTGTGTGTGTGTCTCACCCACTCAGACACACAGGAACACATCTCTTTCTTTACGCACACACTCATGCACTCTGATTCAGTTAAGATAGATAGATAGATAGATAGATAGATAGATAGATAGATAGATAGATAGACTTTGATTAATTATTCAAATGACTTTGATGATCCTCTGACTGACTTTTACTGGAGCGCTCTCATCGCTCTGTAGCCACCAGCAGGTTGACATTTGTAGTTTTAAGTGAAAATGTCTCAACAGCCATCGGACTGAGTGCCATTAAAAATTTGGTCCAGACGTTCGTGTCCTTTTCAGAAGGAACTGATACCGTGATTTTTCATCTAGTTCCATCATCAAGTCGTGTTTATATTGTTTTGTTTATGACCAAATACATGACTAAATAATGACATTCCCGTTATTTATGTACAGTTTGTACACTCGCAGTTTGGTTAGGTTGAAGTTATGTCATGTCTCAGTTTCTACTTCCTCCCTTTGTTTACTCTCCCGTCCTTTCCGCTTCTCACCTGTGTTCTGTCAGTTAATCACCGCTTGTGTATTTAAGTCCTCGTCTTCCCGCCTCTCTCTTCTGTTTGTCATGCATCTCCTGTTGTTGTTCCTGTTCGGTGTTGCCCTTGTGTTCCCTGTCAGAGCTTCCTGTCGTGTGTTTCAGGCTTTTGGTTTTTCTGATTGAGT
>CAEMYA010002106.1:380616-385616 GCA_903131615.1 Diplodus sargus
CTTCAAAAAAAAAAAAAGCAATCATCCATTTAGGAGTTATCTGCCAGCTGAAGAAGGTCTTGATCTGTGACGGCAGCGGAGGAGGAGGAGGTGGAGAAGGTGGAGGAGGAGGAAGAATCTGGATGTTGAGCGTTGCGGTACGTATCCACAGTAACCAAATCTGACAAATCCACCCTCTCAGAGTTTGCTCTTGACAGTGGCCTCTGTGGGAGATGCAAGGGAGAAAAAAAAAAGTGAAAACTTGTTAAAACGGGGGAAGAGAGCATTTTAGCTTGGTCATGCAGCGGTTAATAGCATTTTGGCTTTTGGAGCGTCTGGTTGCTTCAGAGGGATCTGTTAGCGAGGATTAGTCACTCTCAGTCCAACATGGCTAAAGACACACTCAAAATATGCAAACGCACACACACACGCAAACACACACATCAAACAGACAGCCAGTGTGGGCAGTGCCAGGTGTTGGGAGACACATAAGGTTTATGGTGGAGAGTTGGAGGCCTGCCGGCAGCAGCTCTGTCACACAGACAGACAGTTCCGGTTCATCTACCAGCCAAGCACCGCTGCTGCTCGCTCACTGCTGCTACAAAAATCTGCTGCACATCCATTACAGGAGGAGGACACCGACAGCTAGCGCACACTGTTTAAAGGGACACACCTGCATTTTTTTTGGGAAAAGTAACCTCTTTAGTCCGGCGACCCAGTGTGAAGATGTGAAAGTGCTGATTTCATGCTTCGAGTGAAGCGCCGATGCTGAGTCACAGTTTGAGACTCCAAGTGTGTTGAGTTGAAGCTTCATCGCGTGGAGAGAAAAAAACAGGCCCTCCAGCTCTAAAAACTGGACGGACTCATGCTTCAGTATTCATTATAAAAAAAAAACATCTATCCATGAAATAACAGCTTATATTACACATGAGCGCATACAGTAAACCTTTAAAACAGCATTTATTGATGTGTTTGTTCCGCTGGAGGCAGATGATCGAGCTGTAAACACACACTGATATATTATGACCTCAAAGTCAGTATGGCAGACATTTTAATAAACAGCTGCCTATATTACACACACACACACACACACACACACACACTGAATAACATTAACATTAATTTGTCTAGTTTCTGTTCGACTGGCAAATGAAGTCTAATACTGACTGATTGACAAGTAGTTTTTGCTCTGCTTTGGTCTCCACCAGCTCCTGAGGGAACAATCGGACACTGAAGCAGATAAATGCTCCACTGAGTTATGCTAACTTTGTCTTTCTTCCGTTAGTTTACTGATCAGTGTGGGTTAATCTCGGCTTTCTGTCTTCTTTTATTTGCCAAAACCAGATCACAACATCACAGAAATTAGCTTAAAAAAACGCTAAATTGCCCGTGAAGCAGGCGGCTTCTGTGGGTTTGTTACTATAAAAGCGACACCTTTCACACATATATACAATAATCATTACAGTATTCATTTTTATTCATTTATTTATTTTGATATTGGCCAATTGCAGATAAGTCAGTATCAGAGTATATGTTGTTGAGATCGGAAAACGATGCTTGGAGCAATTTATAATGATCAGATTTCGAGTTAAGTTTACAATTTCGGCTCACTTGCGTCATTTTAGACGACAATGTTTATTATTAAACTGTAAATTATCCGGCCTGTGTGTTTGATTAATGCATTTTTAAGGGGTTACTGCATAAAATATGTGTTTATCAGGCAATATATGCTCTCTAATATCGGCATCAACCCCAAAAACTGCTCAGCCTCTAAAATATATATCAGTGATCTGATATCGTATTCGTGCAGCTTTACGTAATCAAGAACATATTTGGTAGAACGTATCCGTCTAAACACTTTGTTACACTGAGATTACATCTGAGGACGGTGATTGATGAAAAGCTCCCTCTTCCGTCACCTACGTTAGATAAAAACTGCCTTTTCTTTGAGGCCAAATATAAATCAACAGCTGCAACATTCTTAATTTCACTCGAGTATTACATTTTCAGCTCACCGTTTGCAAAATCGGGGTGCCGTGCTGCATGGAGGTTTATTTCAAACTGTTAGATGATAAGGCTTGTGTGCTATTCTAGATTTTTCTTACCGTCAAAAAAGTCTCAGGAAAAAGAACAAAAACAACAAAGCAATAGTCCATCTGTCAATACTCTCTAACTTTCCTACGCTGTCTGAACTCGGGGCCCAGACACGCAGGAGACATAAATCTTTAAGAAAAGTTTTATTTTCTAAGAAAAAGGCTAAATAATTTCTGAAAGCCTCTGAGTGCTGCGGTGCTGTGAAATGTAAGACATGGAGGAGTATCATTAGGGACTATATTCAGCAGTGGATTAATACACAAGACCGCGTTCGTTGCATTCACTCAAACTGTACTAAAGTTAATGGAGGAACATGTGGTTATCTGTTTGAGCGTTTGGATACACAGAAATAACTTGAAGTATATCAGCAGCTTCATCCTTTAAGCTCAGACTCACAACTTTGCACTATACTGTAGTTACAAGTGCTCCGTCTGCTGAGTCATTGTTACATTTTCAACTCTCCTCAGTAAACTCCCTGCAGTGCCTATTTAGGTTTTTCATATGAGGTAGACAGTACAAGGGCATCGCGGTTTGAGATCCTATTATTTTTAGCGATTGATCTTCCCCGAGGCCTGAGCTGAAAAGTGAGAAATCCTTCCTGGAATCGTCCACGACCGGTGAGATCTGTCTGCAGACAGATAACAAAAAAAATAAAAAAATTAAGACTATGTCTGACTTTAAAAGCTTATGTGACAGACACGGCTGCAAAGTTGATTGGATTCTGCTCTTATTTTTTTAATTGGCTGCTCGTCTTCGCTCCCTTAACGCCTCTTCAGATGTGAGTGAATGCTTCAAACCCTCGGTATGTTTTTTATCTTGTCTTACAGTGTGTTCACCTTTTTATGTAAAACTGTCTGCAGCTGTTTTGTCGCTGTACATCTTAACACACTCTGAATAATAAAAGTGAAATCATGGTGTTAAACATCATGCATACTGTATATATATATATATTGCCTTGAACTGTTAAGCAGCATGCATATTAATGTTCTACGGGGTGATATATTCGATCCCCGGAGCCATTTCTCTGTTGCTTTGACTTCACTGCCATGGACACTGTGAAATGTCTCTTTTTTCATTTAAAATTTAACACAACACTCTTGTTCTAGTTTCGACGTCGACCTTGCCTCTCGGTGTTGGCTTTCTCTTTATGTACGCTGCCAAGTTTCTCTGTTGACAGTACAGCGCGTGAAGGATTATCTGTTTGCCGCGGTGAATCTTTGGTGTTAACTTTTTCCTATTCAATTAATTCATCGCTACTGTTTCCTCACTCGCAACTCACACTCGCAGAAAAAGAAGAAAGTCTCACTATTCTAATTGCTCTCATAGACAAAGGCAGGATGTAAAGGCAAAGTTGTTCGCCAAGTTCTTCCACATGAGTTTGAGTGACCCTGCTCCTTCTTAATAATTCAAGTGAGGCCGGGAGCAATTTACATGCAGGGCTCTGCAGCCAGGTGGAGGTGGAGGTGGAGGTGAACATTTGCAGGATTCGTTGATTGTTTTGTCGGTTCTGACGTTTGACTTGCACAGCAGCCGCGCGGCAGGTCGTATGAAAAAATAATAACTTGTTTTTTTTTTTTAAAAAAGCAGAAAGCGTGACGCGGCTGAGACGTCGCTCTCAAAATGTTTTGGAGGCGAGAGGTGAGTTTGATTTATAGCAGTGGTAAAGCAAGACATTAGAGGTTAAGGCTGCAGTTGTAATACCGATGCTTAATTTGAATAATTGAGTGAATGACTGATCATGCTTAGGAGCCCGGCCTGCTTGGCATTAAAACGCCATCAATCACGAGCGCAATCAAAACAAATGGGTGAAGTCATCATGTCACGGCTCGAGCCAACATAAAATTTACGTATTTACTAAACTTCATTTAACCATACAGATCAATCTGCAGTGATGGCAAACAACTTTCCTCTTGGCTAATTTTGAGAGGCAGGTGAAGCAGGACCTGCAGAATAAAGCAGGATCGTGAAGGCTGAAAACAAGGCTGTTTTTTTTTTATTATTTAAACCAGACAATTTTGACCCTCCGAGGAAAAAGCATTCCACAATTTTCTTCCTCAGCGATGAACTAGCTAGCTTGAGGTCTGCGTTCATGAGCACAAAGAATGAAGTGCAAGTTCTGGCAATTTATCCCAAAAATCAGCTGTGCTGGCTGGAGGGTTTCTCTCTGCAAAACACATCATTTTCAATTCACACGGGGGTTAAAACTGCCCATCTACAAACACACAGGATGTAGTTATTTGTGTTGAAAAGCAAACCGATCACGTGTAAAACACACCATGCTGGTTACCTGAACAATAAGCTGCTGGCACTGGTCAGGCTAAAGGGACGGACACAGAAATGAGGGCAAAACACTGATCAGCGGCTGAGAGACGGCTCAGTGCCACTCAGTCCTCAAATGTCATCATGAGAACATCGAAACCGCACACTTATACACACACACACACACACACACATTCTTCACTGACTTTCACAGCCTAATGTGCCCATCAGGGTGAGTCATACAAATATTAAAGGAACAGTTCAGCAGTTTAGGAAACAGACTAATAACTTGTTTTTTAAAAAAAGCAGAAAGCATGATGTGGCTCAGACGTGGCTCTCAAAATGATTGTTGGTTGCACTAACATCAGGATGTATTAAAAGCACTATCAAGTGCTACGAGTGGTTATGTATAAAATTTGGTTCAGTGCGCTGAGCTCGACAGTGTTGTGAAAGCCTGTCAGCGCTGACATTCACACTGAGGTCATGACGTTTGCATCACCGACGCCTGGACGTTCATGAACAGCAGTGGAGGAGAGGATAAAAATCCCTAATCGTGGCTGTTTGCTGTCATCCAGGACTGTACGATTACGCGTCCACTCGCACCAAGACAGGACAAACAGAGCCAGGAAGTCGTTTGGTTTGAATCAAACGACCTCCACGCACAGGTG
>CAEMYA010002106.1:388116-396046 GCA_903131615.1 Diplodus sargus
GGAGACGCCAGCACTCATCTTTTAAAGACAAATCATCCCTTTTGGCATCGATTATCCTGCCGATTGTTGTAAAGGACATCAGATCTAACTTCAGAGACCCCATCAGCACTAAAGCACATTTGGCAGTAAGCCTCAGGTAAAGGTAGGGTTTTTATGTGTGTTTTGCAGCAGAATATTAGGTATACATTTTACAAATAGTAGTACGTAAGTAGAACATATAGAGCGTTTCCTCAACGGCATCAATTAGTTTACGTAAGAGAGGCCGGCTACAGTTGGGAACCAATATTAGAAGCACTCCCGCAAGATTATTTTGTCGTAAAACGTCCCCCAAATCAGGTTAATTGACGGCCCTGTAAATTGAAATGGATTTTGTTGTTGTTTCTATCACTCATCAAATCGCTCTGAAAGTGATCCCAACGATATCAACTCCCCCCCACACTGTGGATGTCGTTATAGTTGTGGTGTGAATTTATGAAACGATATATATTTATTGTTACTGTGATAGTTATCGTTTCTGGTGTGGACAGTCCTAAAGGCTCCAGGAAATGAATGCAAGTCTACGTAATGACCTCACAAGAGATGAAAACAAGACGGTTGTGTACACACACACACACACACACACAGCACAAAGTCATAAAGATAATAGATTTCAAATAATATTAGGACACTGGCCGAGTGAGTGCAGCTACTTCACAATAAACAAGCTTTATGCTCGGTGCTCTTGTGTTCTTCAGTTCTTGGCTCTGCAGTCCATAACATTTACATTATACTCTGTATGGCTGGACTTACCATGGAGTACACAGTAGCCTGGTGATTAAACTTAGTGTAGCCACAGTAAAAAGATGCTTCCAGGGATATAAGCTCCACTGTGTGCTCTTATTTCCCAGATTCTGACAAACATTATTACCACCCTAATGTCTCTACAAAGGCTTTGATTTTTCCGTTTTGTGCGAGGCAGTGCAATTTATAGCCGGGCTGTTTCTATCAGTTTGTGTCTGGTGTGGGAGTCTCGTTGCTTTCAAATACAGACATTTCACCCGCCTGCTAGCCCGCAGCCTGTGTTTTTCAGTCCCGGCTTGTTGCACAATTACCATCACTCGCCCCGGATTTGAATGGAGGCTAAAAGGGAGGATATGGAAATGCGCGGTAAGTAACTTCATCCCCTGGGCTAAGGTTTGAAATCTCGAACTTCCACACTGAATTGCCTTCACTTGCGCCATTTTGCAACCTCCCTGCTTTAAATTAGAGCAAATGCTTGCGAGGAGAGATGCAAAATGGCCTCTGGAAAACGGCAGCAGTGGGGAGCTCATTTTGGTACTATTGCAACAGGGACCCAGGAGAGGCTAAAGCTAACAATAACATCAAGTGAATGCAGTGGGCTCTCTCAGAACTGCTGTCTTTAAGGGAAACACAGAGCCTGTAAATATTCCCTTCTCAAACACAAAATCTGTCTGCCGCAAAGTTTATTTTACACGACTTGCACAGATTTAACTACACTGACCTGCTGTGCAGAATACATCGGTGCTGGCTTCACACAATTCTTTAATCATGAGGTATTATAACGGATACTTGACAAGGTTTAAGTTTGTGTGTAATTTGTGTTATATGATTTCTTTGTAATCAACAAACTGCAGTTCAGTTCTCATTCTTGACATGGTCAGAACAGCTGAAACAATCTTAACAAAAGGTCCATTTATAGGCTTCTCTGGAGCTTTTAATCAGATCGCAGGAAGCTAATCAGTAGATGGAGTTTGCCCAGTTAGATCTGCAGGTGTTCATCCATTCTTTAACTGAGTGCAATCTCTCAACTAGCATTTATTTTTTCTTTCTTTCTATAAAAAAATGAATCTTGTTTCTTGGGTTTACTGTTAATTCTGAGGCCAGTCGGCTTGACTGCAGTAGAGGATGGATACCCAACCGGTACCCACTGGGACCCGCCAGACTGGGTCTGGACAACAATTTAGCAGCTCTGCTCAGACTTGGATGGAATCACGCCAGTGGACAAGCTGTAACCATGGCAACATCTACGTCACAGGGTAAAAACCTCTGTCGGGCCCGACATGACATGTCGGGCTGGAGTCAGGTTTGGACGTAAAAAAAAAATGAAAAATGAAAAAAAGAAAAGCATCCAGAGCCTCACTCAACACCACAGGACTTAACTACTAGAAATTAACCTAACTTTTTCATTTTTACAAGTTAGCACAGAAAAAAACTACAGCTTTCATGATAAAAACTGAGTGTGGCAGCCGGGGGCCGTTTCTGTCGTGCTGTTTTTCTGAGGCATGTCTGAGCGAACCGCCACCCATCAACTCTCTCCTGGGCTTCTGTCAAGACGTGACATGTAGCATGTAAACATCTACAGCTGGTTGAAGCCAGTGTTTGTTAAAGAAACCTAAAAAAAAACAAATATTGCGATAAGATTGTTTTTTCTAGACATATAAAGCAAGCCAAAAGACAAACTGTTGAGGACAGCGTTTACATTCCCTCTAGTTCTGGTTTCACTCTGTTTTGCCGTAAGAGCTTAACAGGCACAGTAACAGTAACTAAAGCAGCCGGGCTTAGCGGTCAGTCAAGTTATGACAACTTAGTAAGCGCCATCTGCTGATGAAGATCACATGATATAATCAAGAATATCCAGAGCAGCAACTAAACAGCCCCTGTGGAGTCAAGCATTTTTCCTCACATGTCCCATCTTCACCAGAAAAACTGCTGTATAAGCAAGCAGCTTATTACCACATAGATTTATGTTTCTTGTTAGTTGGCGACCTCTAGTGGCTGAGGTCGTTATGACAGGAGCAAAGGAGGAAATCCGGTGACGTACGTACAGTAATAGAGAGAGTGAAAAAGTCTGCTGCTGCTGCTCAACACACCCAGACGCTCACCTAAGAGAACCAGGTTTGAATTTCGTCCGTGTCCTGTGTTAAACCAAAAATGCCTAAACTTGATCCAACGGTGTTTCTTTTCAGAACGTTAAACATTTGAGGACAAAGGTCCAGCTGAAACCGTGTGTGATTCTACCTGCTTGCTGCGTTGGTGAGAAGTGATTTATGTTTTCATGATTGCACTCGATGCAGAGTGTCGGCACACCACTCTGTGTTTTGAGCCCATTTGTATCTCACTGTTCTATAATTTTCAATTTCATTTTCTACATTACTGCTCTCCCAGCCAGAGGAAAGCCAACAAAACACACTGTAAAAACTGTAAAAATGGAGGGTGCTCAATTAAAGTATAAACCCAATTTCCTCTAGTGAACATTCTGACTTTTATATGCATGCAAATAAACTCTGTCTCATTTGTTCACAGTAAAACATTTTTCTTCAGTGGAACTATTTCCGGGCAGAGCGTAAATCAGCGCCTTGTTGATTCGGCTTTCTGGTCTTATTTCCAGCCGTTTAGTTCTTGTCGGCTGTTGTCCTCCACAGCGAGACATGTGGTGTTTAATGTTCGTTTGTTGAGCACGGTGCGGCTGACGGCATCAGCCGACTGGTATTGCCACAGGGACTCTGGAGACCCAGGCGCTAACAATAACATCGTCAACACTCTCTCTGGGAGGTGATGCAGCGCGGCGGTTCGAGAGGGAGAGAACGATTGAAAAGAGGAGTGGGGGGAGACCTGACGGGTAAAGACGGGAGAGGGGAGGAGAGCTGAAAGCATGTTAACGACTGATTGGAAAGTTTCCTCTTTGTTTGCTCCGCCCCTCCCCTTCAGTCATCTATTCCATCATTTTGTCTTTTCTCCGCTTGTTGTTTCTCAGCTCAGAAAAAGTGTGTGCGTGCATGTGCGTGTGTGTTTGCGTTAGTGCGGTTTAGTCCCGCAAGGAGCCAATTAAAGCGCAGACTTGGCCATGAGCACGAGAGCCAGAGCTCGGCAGTGTGTGTGTTTAAATGTATGTATGTGTATGTGTGTGTGTGTGTGTGTGTGTGTGTGTGTGTGTGCCGGTGTGTCTGTATGTGTTTTCTCAATGCACCCATCTCCTCGCTCCCATCAGAAAACAAAAACAACAGCTGTGAAAGGAATAATACCTAGAGGAAAAGGCAGGGAAAATTTGCCAATCACGAACACACAAACACACAAACGCACACACACATGTGCACACACACACAGACGCACCTCATCATGATGCTCATCCAGATACTCCCTCACAGTTGCCAGCGCTTCATGCACAGCCTGTTCAGGTGGATATCCTGTACCATCAAACACACACAACAGAAGAAGATCAACACACATTTTTTTTGCGAACAGGTGCAGTGACAGATCTGTGTGTTTGCGTTTAGGTCGCTGTCTGCACCCTGTCTTTTTTTCCCCATGACAGGTATCTGTTCTCCCCTCCACACACCTTATATATTTTCTCACTTCCTCGCCGCCTGACTCGCCTGTTCTGGGGAGACGCAGACGCGACACACTTGTTGGTTTTCGGGGAGACAGATGGAGAACGACCGACGGGGCTTCTTCCATATTCATTCGGCGTCCGAGACCTTTCAGCGCGGGAAAATTATCCCCACTGCTGGAAAACGCGGCACAAAGGCAGTAAAAACTCATCATCTGGCCAAACTGCTCAGCCCAAACAAACACACAGTGTTTGACCGTGCCATACATCAGGAGAGAGGGTCCAACATGTGGACATGGGGGGATACATGAGGATGCAGATCAGGGCTGAGCAATGCAGCATTCACACTGCAAGGGATGTCGTGTCATTTTACTGCCTGATGAATAAAAAGCAGTTTCCACAACGGTCTTTTCTTTATTTATTAAAATCCTCATTAAGCTTCCTCTGACATTTCACTAAATATTAAAGCAGCTACAAGGAACTTTTATATCTTGTTGATTATGGCAGCACCTGTGGATAAAAGCACCACCACCTCCTGTCTCAGTATCTTGATCTGGCTAGCTCGTGCATTTGTTGTGAAGTGAATCAAATAAATATGCAACATATTTTGAACGCTATTTTTTCCTTCAAACAAACTGCATGCAGGATACATGGTGATGAGATTATGTCTATATTTGTGTAAGATTATCAACTGTAATATGAAGATGATGAAACAAAGAAAAAGCTTGTTTACTGGACCACCGGACCACACAGCAGCGTCTTTGCTCAATTCATCCTCAACACAGTGCCGTATAAATTGATTTATTTGTGCGATGTATCCGGTCTGGCGACAGGGAGTAAGAAGAACTATAATAACGAAGCAGCAATAAACAATCTTTCCTGCAAATAGTCTTGTTCGCTCATGTAGGTCATACAGGAACATCCCAATTAAATTCGGACTGTTTCATCAACCAGTTAGAAGTTCCTGGTGGTGCGTTTAACTGATATTAAAGTCAAAAAAGTCTTTCTTCATCTGATGAACAAGCATCTTTAAAATGAATAAACTTTAAAGCCTCTGCACTCGTGGTCCACCTACACAGCAGCTTCCACTTATTTCCCTGCTCTTGCCAGTGTGGGCGTCTGCAGACTGTGCTTGATTGGCACCTGCTTCACTCCTCCGTCAGCGGTCTGAAAATTACATTTATTACATGATTTCAACAGCGTTATGCCACCCAGATCAAGTTTAATCCACATAATGATGAGATGGTTTTAAGGACTGCATTTGCAAAGTTACAGGACATTCAATGTCAAAGTATTTCGCTTGTTTATTCACTCGTGGCGGCTAAAGCATGATTTTTGTTTTTCAGGTTATGTTTGGGCAACTGAAAGCACTCGGTTCTTGTGAAGAAAAGATCATAGTCTTGGTTAAATATTTTAAAAAGTGAGTGGAGGCGCGATTCAGGTCATGTTTACTTTTTTAAATATTTAAGCAAAACCGTGATCTTTTCCAAACCTCAGCCAAAGTGGTTCAGCGGCTCTTACTGACTGAGACACGAGGCAGGAAGCAAACCTGCTCTTCAGTGTCAAGTCCTGCTTTTCTGTGCACTCATCATCCATCCTGACCACTTACTAGGACTCCTGTGTACAACAAGAACACAACACTTCCTGGAAAGGAGAAAAAAAAACATTCTCCTGAACAAAATCAAGGCAACGATTACCTCTGAAACCCATTTACTATCTTTACTGGTGACTTCATGTAATTCCCTGTACTGGTTATCTGACCTCAACTGTAACAGGCTCTACTCATAAATAATAGCTGGAAACACCTGTATTGTATTGCCTGACATTTCCTTTTTCCTTAATGGTTGCTGCTTTCAGTCCTCACCAGGAAGCTCTAATGGCTCGTTTCCACAGGATCCATCGCTTCTATGCTGCACATTCACTGTCTCTGTGAGCATAGAAACCGAGGAAACCGATTACCTCAAAATGACCAGGTAAAACAGACTAATACTTTTAAGTTGTTCAAACTTTTTGTCTTGCACAACTTTAATGTAATAGTCTACTTTAGCTTGAAATTCGGAGGTAATTGGTCTCCTAACTTCTAAAATTTTGGCCAATCATGGCCCGGATCAAATTGCCAAACACTCACTCTGGATGACAAATTTCATTACCTAAGGAGTTAATCTCATCAGCGTCAGTGAGCCAATAAACACGCAGCATGCTTGTTGTGCCAAAATGTAACAGCGTTGGTGATTGGCTGTCTCGAGGAAAACACTAGGTTACACCAGAGATGTGGCTCACCACGTGTGCTGTACGCATAATGTGAATTTTTGTTAAAACGGATTTAGTATTGGCATATTTTTTAGAACTATACCAAGCTCTAGTTTGTTCTTGCGTAAAATGTCTTCAAAAACACATTTCAGCGGCCGTGTTTGTTCAGTTTGAGATCTCAGAGCGCGACCCATGAGTGGAGTTTAACCAGTTCTTATCATTGTATAACTCAGTTGTTGAGTAGCGGCTGCTGAATATCTGAAAATGAAAACAACCTAAACCCTGGAGGGAAATCGGGCCATATTTTGAGGTAAAACAATATCTGAAAACCTGTAAGCTAATGTTAGCATTCAGCTACTTCTTATTTTACATTACTGTTTGAATAAATCCAGTGTTTCACTTCCAGGCTTTAAAGTCCAAGATGTGTGCTAATGTTTTAGAACTAATTCACACCTTTCCTGTGTTTTCATGGTCGTCTGAAAGTTCCTGTCCTCCTCAACAAAAATGCCCCTGTGAACACATTCCATGAGGTAGTTTGTTGCATTATTCAAAAATGACTTGCATAACTGGCTGGCATTCCTGTTGGCACCACCTCTCCATCCTTTCATTTTTGCAATTCAATTTCACCAAAGCGCCGCTTGATACAGTGAGGAGCGACAGCTTCGCGCTTTATCGGCTGTTGCATAATCAAATCCATAATCAAATCCATCTTAGGCTTCGACACATTTTGTTCCTCCTTCCTCTGTAAAAATGAGCGCGGATGCACCAGAGAGGAAGGGACGGAGAGCACACCGAGTCAGTCACGACGCCGGCCTCTTCTGCTCTCTAACAGCGGGGGAGAGGTGTCGACAAGCAGCCCCTCACACCCAAACCCATCCCGGGGGAGTGTTTAAGCACTGGCCTTAACTCTCTGTCCTGCCAGTGTGAAGGGGGATTACAGTCAATCGGACACAATCTCCGGCCTAATCTATCTTAATCTGCCGGTCTTAATCCAAGGCCTTAATCTGAGAACCACCTCTGGGCTGCAGGAGATAATGTGACAAGTGGCACCGGGTGGCTCAGCGCTCCGGTTAAACAGAAAGACTGATAGTGGAAACAAGCACGTGATGGAAAAATCACTGGCTTTATAAACGCAAGCGCACAGATACACTGCTGTCGCTCACTCTCGCTCGGAAAAACAAGCAAGCGTCAACAGTTGGGAGTGTAAAGCTTTAAGTAACCCACAAGCACATGAAGTAAACACTCTGAAATCATAGTCATCAAGCACACAACATGTGAAAATGTAATGCACACACACACACACACACACACGCACACACACACACACACACACATGTGCACACAGACACTGAC
>CAEMYA010002106.1:396093-414050 GCA_903131615.1 Diplodus sargus
AGAAATCACAGTCTCTGCTGGATCCTGATGAAGGCTTTCTCCTGATTGTTTTCTACGGCCGCCTTTTCTTCTCTCTCTGATTTTCACGTCTATCTAAAGACCAAAGCGTCGATCGTATTTTGTTACGGAGGTGAGGACAGACTTCCTCCGTCAGATACAGTGAACGGAGCTACGCTGTGCATTGAGTTGCACATTATTGTAGAAATTATGAACGCGGGGGTGGTAACTGTCAGAGAGGAAACTATCACTGTGTTTTTTTTTAAATCTATAAAATGTAAATCCCGCCTGATTTGTTGCCACTGACAACTCGGCTGTCTGATTACTGTGCAGCCAGAGACACGGCGGAGTGTGAAGACTAATTGTGTCACATTTCAATAAAAACAACAGTAAATAACAGCGCTTTTTTCAGTTTACCACAAACAGGACAGACTTGTAAAAAGGAGCTGTTTACATGAACAGCCTGGCACCTTTCTCCAACTCTGACAAGACTAAATTAAATTCCCATTTTCATTAATAGACTATTTGCCAGACAGATTGATCCTCACCTTCCTTTGAAAGGTCCAATTTGAAAGAAAAGTAGATTCTTGATTCTCATTCCAAACTCATCAGATACTGGCGCCCTGGGATGGAGGCCGACCCGAACTACACTCCCAGAGTGTCAGAATCTGAAGAGTTGGGAATGAAAATCAAAAATCGTTCGCACAAATTGGACCTTCAGGAAACTGAAACACAAGAGTCTGTCGTCTTCAGAAGATTTTAAAAGCAAATTGTCATCACATTTAGTTCACGGTGTCTAATTATTTCTTGCATGTGTGTATATAAAACTTTCCTCACATTAAATTAGAAAATGATCTCTATGTTTTTATTGGATCGTTGTCTATTGACTGGTTAGTGTTTCCTGCTTCGTGTGCTTCTTGTTTTTAGTTTGTCTTGCACTTTTATATAATTCATATTTTTCTTCTTCAACTTATTTGAGGACAAATTAAATTAAAAATGAATAAAAAAAAAACCTGTTGCAGAGGTTTTACAATAGAAAGACACCTGTAGAGCAAAACACTTTTACCCTTTTGCCACAAGAGTGCCCTGCATTTATATTTTGTTTTTGACTTCCTGAGCACTCTAGTCTTAGCCGTATGAAACAAGAACAATTCAGGGCACTCATCTGGGAAAAGGTTAAAACGCCTGTGGTTAGATAGCCTAAAATAAAGGCTTTCTAACTTTTTCCCTGTATTTTTCAATTATTTTTTTTTTTTACTTCCTGAGAACTCTACAACTTATTTTTCTCTGTCTTCAAAAAGTGAGATGCTCGCCATGAACTACAACTGGGGAGCCACAGATTGTGAAACTCAAGACTGATACTGATGTTCAGGATAAAGATTCGTCCAGCAGCTGATACTGACACCGATGTTTCTTTGTTATTTATTTAGATTTTTCTCATATTCATTCCCCCTTTTGTGCCAGAGAGAAAAAAAGACGTTTTCACTTTATAATAAACTGTTTCAAAGTCATTTAGCACTTCATTACTAATAATAATATTACCTTCTTTTACACGGAAAAGAACCTGTTTTGTTTGTTTGTTTGTTTGCTTTTTAGAATAACTGCTTCCAAAACCATTTTAGCTTCCTATACAACTCTCTCTCTATTCAATGATCTGAGAGATGTCACAAGCCAGTAGTTCATAATTGTGTCGGTGCAAAACTTATGAGACTTACCTGCCGATAGACAAACAGAAGGCAACAAGGCAAACGTCAGCCGATAGTGACGTTCAGCTGATAGACCAGTGCCTCCCTCAACACAAGGTCCCTGTTTTATTTTTATCCCACCGGTGACCTTTAATGTACCTCTCTCTCAATACTTTCCTGCCGTCTCTCTTCTCTCGCTATGTTCTTTTTTTTTTCAAAAATCAGTGCATATGTGCTTAGAAAGGACTGTTGGTCACGTTGAGTGCTGTTATTATGCAAACTGGGAAACTTCTTTTCTGTTCTTTTCTCTTCAGGTTCCAATATTTTTCAGTTCTGCCAAAGCGAACATGGAGCTTCAGTCTGTAAGCTACCAGCGACTGTCCAACCCAAATACTTTAGTCACAACATTCCCTACTTTTCTCGCTCGAATGCATATCAGCAAGAGTCCAGACGAACAGAGAGAATCTGATCCTGACAGATCAATTTGATTTGTATAACTCAGACTGCTGGAGCTTCACATTAGCTCCAGGTGAACATTGGAGTGCATTAAAACACAGAACAAGGAAATGTGAGTACTAAAACAGAGTTTTAAAAAATGTGAAGCTTTCCTTTAATATGAAGCAGGAGCAATAAATGTTCTCCAACATAGCCGTAGGAGAGCATTCAGTGAATGAGAAGGCTTCAATCTTTTAAATACAATTCATTAAAGTTTAATTACATGTGCGCATCGTTTCCTTGGAGGTGATTTAAAACCTGCTCAGGAAACTAGAAGTATCACAATAAAAGTGAATACTGATAACTAGTGAGGTAACTACTGAATGTAATTATGTAGAATGGTGCTTGCTGCTGTTTTTTTTTTATATATATAAAAAGCCTTGAGCTGCTAACTTTAGGTGATTGAGATCCATGTCAGGCAGTTTCATGCCTCACCACTGGTCGAGAGAAGCAGCCAGTGCACTTCAAAGTAAATCAAATCTGGCAGATTCTCAACCTGCTGTCAAACGCTGCGGCACGAGCAGATGCCAGGCAGCTCTCCGAGTCTCCAGATCTGCTCGCTTGACCAGATTGTGGAGTTGGCAACCGAAAGTGAGAGCAGACGCGACTCCTCAAGACGAAAAGGTGAACATAGAACTCCATAGAAATGCAGTTAAATAGAAATAGAAATAGAGTTCAATTGATCATACGGTCAGCGGGGGCGGATGACTTTGGATTTGGCGTATGACGACGCCCACAGTGAAACATCGCTATGGACGATGACATTGTTGTTTCCGGCTGGGAGGGACGACGACTGTGTTTGTATTGTGCCACTTTAAGTTGCTCTGACTCTAGTCGCTGATGCTCCAACTGTGTCTGAGAAAACGCCAGGGCATTATGTTAGCAGTCAATGTTTCTGCAAACCACAGATCGGTCCAAGATTGACATTAACAGCAAACATGGCACGTCAACTTCACATTACATGCTTATTAGCTGACACTCAAATCAGGAGGTGGAGGGGACAGTGCTGGTGTTATTACAGCCAACGAGGCGTCCTGAAATCTCTGAAAAAATTTTTCAGTCCACCTGGAGATATTTCATCCATTTCTTTCCTGTGTTGTTACATTAAAAACATTTGTGTCTTTGTTTCTTTAGGGAGACCTGTGGACATTTCCATGTGTCTTTGTTGCAACCAAAAAAGCTATTTTTTGGAGCATCTACATCTGTGATCGTTGTGACCAAAGCAGGTGTTTTTAAAGACAAACCATGATACTCTCCTAACCCTAACCAAGAGGTTTCTGCACCTAAACCTAAGCAGAGAATATTCAATCAGAGTTCAATCATAAAGAAACGTCCAGTTTTAACTTTGCAGAAACATACCTGCACATCGCTGCCTGGCAAGCATCCAACGCCGGTTAAAAGGGACTTTTAAAGAGCTCAGCTCTGAGGGGAAACTACTTTTCTGTGCTGTCTGGCGGGAGGTGGTACGATGGTATCAGCGGTCGATCAACTATCAACTCAAACTTATTGATCAACTGCAAATCTCTTCTGATTCTGATGCCTACATGTCAAATCTCATGTCAGTGTTCAATCACAATTCTTTCATCTTAATTTACAGATTTGATCAGCAACAGTAAAACCTTTTTGTGATTTTGGGCTTTACCAACAAAAATGCACATAACTTGACTTTATATCGCAGATATCAGTCAGGTGCATCGCAGTTACCCGTCTACGTCACGTGTCCTGAAGGTTAGAGGACAAATATGCAGATTTTGGGGACGGAAATGTGAAATGATTGTTTTGTTTTTCTGTTTTTTTTTCTGAGTAGTGGCACTATAAACACACATGTCGTCACACAGCCGCCATGAGCCTGTTTTTCTTCTCCTGTACCGCTGACTTTATTTTCATGTTGCTTCGGTGTTTCTCGTTGACTTTAACACCTTGTTCTGTTGTGAAACCGCCTGCCTCATGTGTTTCATAAAAACGCTCTCACAACTTGACAATCCTACCTGCAGCACCTGTTTCACTCTCTCTCTAGTCTCAGTGTGAATCTAGTTTCCTTTGTAAAATCTTCTTTCGGGTTTCGTGTGTTAACTACATCATTTTTATCTGTACATTCTTCCTTTTTGTGTCCCACTCCTCAGTGGTTCTCTCCTCTTTTAACCTAATCTCCTGTTTTCTGCACTCCTTTCCTCCACATCCTTCCTTCTTTCCTCCCTTGCTTCTTTCCCGTTTGTCCCAGCAAATCATCTCCCAGCTCCCATCATCACTTCATCTCCTCCCTCCGCTCTCACCACAGAACGTGCAGCGTTTTTGGTGGCAGCAGTCAGGCTGTTCTTGTAGCACGACCTCAAGGCGTTTCTCTCCACGTCTCCCACTCCTCCTTGTGCAATCGGCCCCACGGTGTGGATCACATCTTCAGAGAGGGAGAGAGAGAGACGAGGGAGAGAGATGAGAAGATGAAGCACCTCTTACGACAGCGTGACGGATATAAAGACAGCGAAAAATATAAGTATAAATATATCTGCAGTTTCATCTCCCCAGTCATACTCCTATTTATTCCAGTCTATCATGGCAGCCTTGTGTTCCACTTAAAACAAGACAAAACATTAATCAGAAAAGTAAAACTACATCATTTATCCATGAGTTGTCAACTATACAATCGTGAAACTGTTTTGGTAATCTATTATTCAGTGTGAGTATTTTTTTAAAGAAAAAGGAGTAAAAATTATCTGATTCCAGCATCAATGCGAATATCTTCAGTTGTTTTTTGCCTCTTCTATGACACAATATTAAATATAAGTGTTCTTTTAGAGAAAACAAGACATTTTAGGACGTAATCTTGGTCTTTTGAGTATTTTCTTTTTGGCCTTTATATGGTTTTTTACTGACAGAACAGCTGAAGATATGACAGGAAACAGGATGAGAGAGAGGGGGAGAGACACGCAGCAAAGGGTTCCTAGGACGGAACACGAACCCGGGTCCACTGCAGCGGGGACAAAGTCTCTGTACATGGAACGCCCGCTCCACCAACTGAGCTAAACAAACAGCTGCTAATTCAGCCAGTTTGAAGATGTAAATGTGTTTTTTCTGTCATGGCAAACATTCTGTGATTAACAAACATCACGTTCACCTACACAGTCATCTCATTAGCGAACACTGACACGTTCACCTTCGTCCATGCAAATTAAAAAATTCCAAATTAAAGTATCTGTTGATGTCGCTGTAAAATCTTCGCTGGTAAGTTATGTGTCAAATATGTTTTTGTAATTTTGAGAGTCAGATTTGTCGATAGTGATCCGGTCAGCACGCAACATGGAAAGTTGGATTTCTCGGGCTGCTCTAATATCTTCACATTGAAAGGGCCTAAAAATAAAATCAAGCAAACATGGACTCCTCACATCGGCCAGTCACTCTTCAGTGCAAATACTGTTATTACTTTTGGAAAGGTGGATGTTTTCGCCGGTGTATATTTGTGTTGGTTTGTCAGCAGGATTACACAGAAACTAACGGCTGGATTTCCACCAAACTTGGATGGAAGACGAGTCTCTGCCCAGAATAGACCCCGTTAACTTTTGGTGCAGATTAAGGAAGTAATTTCTTACGCTGTCACTTTCGCTGCCATAGTTTTTTTAATTTCTCTGGAAAATTGCATGGGACTCGATGAAAAAAAGCGGGCAAATTAAGGTGCACGTTTGTGTGAGTGAGAACAAGTTGATGTATGATACTGGTTTAGGCTTGATTGAATTAAAGTGGAGATAAACTTTTTATTCTTTGCTTCGTTTTCTTTTTTTACAGCCGGTGGAAGCCTGGAGATCATTGGTAGATGTAGTCGACTGCACCACGCCGTTGAGTGAATTGTTTGAATTGCTGTTTTTTCGCTTTGTGTTGTTTTGGACGAGACTTTTTCCATCCATCATAAAATAAATCCTGATCTGCCAACATCAAGAGAAGAGCCGGCTGAGCGCGGCAAGAGCGCCTCGGCCGAAATGACAGTTTTCCGGTCCTGCGGCTGCAGATGAGCGCTGCATGTTGGGCTGTGCTGATGGACACTGTATGTGGTGCTAATGTTCCTGACAGCAAACTTGATGATGTTTTCCTTTGTGTGTCAAAGGAAAAGCCTGAGAGAGTGAGGCAATGCATCTGTCACTTTACTCAACTAACTTTACTCGAATATCAGGGGACCTGTCGGGGCTTCCTGAAGTTGAGTCTCAAACTAATGACACACTTGTCTTAAACAGTGGTCAGCGCAGGTGTTATTACGCTTCCTCCTCACAGTACTCTCGAAGAATAGCAGCTAAGAAAGCTCTGCTAAATCTGTGTTGAATGCATCTCTTTCCCTATAAATTCTCAACAGTAAAAGTCCTCCGATATTCAGTCATTCAAGCGCTTTGATTATGAAACAGAAAAATCAGGATAGGATCAGCTGAAACCCAATGAAAAAAAGTTAAATACAGATGTCTGAGAGTAGAAACAGGCGCTCTGGAGAGAAATTTAAGAGCTTCGGGTAGAAGCCACTAAAGCTTTAAAAACACCTCTGGTCCTCTGCACAGGGTCTCACAAATCGCAACATGGGCTCGTTTGAGGGGCAGACAGAGGTCGCCACAGGTCGGCCGCAGTGACAAGACGTGATAGCGGCCTGCCTGGAGGCACTTTCGCCTCGTTCCGGAGAGGGTCCATCCTTGGCACAGTTCGGATCAAAAAACTGGTCACAGACATCAGTGTGGGACGGTGCCCCCCTGCCAAAAGTGTCAAAAGTGTCAAAAGTGAAAAGCCCCATAATAGCTACAGGTGAGCCAGTCCTGTTCTCTTGGACACATCGCGCCAAAACTGCAGGCCAGAGCACGTTAAGTGGACTTTAGGCCGCGGTTTTCATAACTAACACACTAAGTTTTGCCCCACAGACGACTGGATGCACTGACTGTTGCTCATCTTTCAGTAAACTGCTCCCGGTTTAATCTATACGGTACACTAACAGCCTTTAATGTTGGTTTTTAACAGCGCACCTGGGAAGCTATAAATGCACTGCTGTGACTGGTTTAGATGCTGCATGCAAATATGTTTATATAACTGGGCAGGAAACCCAGAGACACCTGTAAAAGGATGTTGTGGGTGTTTAGTCAATAAATATGAAGGCAATGGTTTTAACAAAAACTACATTTTCTAGCCAATTAGCCTGCAGAGACACCTGACCAAACAGCATTATAAGTTGCCGCTGCTGCCAAAGAGCTGATGACCTCCGATATGGGTGCCAGAGGATGCATCATGGAGCCAAAGTCGTTCTCTCTGCAAGAAGATTATTATTCATTCAAAGACTGTTTGAAGCACACCACACTTTGTAACCTGTTGTCTTCGTCTCTCTCAGCGAGTCCACAGCTATAATGCCTTTCACTCTTTCTAATTGCACAATATATTTTTCATGTTTTTCTATCACGGAGCTGCTGCTACATTCGGCTGATTAAAACTGTGTATTTTCTTTGTAAATTTAATGGATGCGTTCGCTTCTCAGGTTTCTGACAAAAAATAATAAATAATTCAATTGGACTAATTGATTAAATAGAAGGTAAATGAATTGAGGCATATTGAGCTGAAGGTTAAGGAGACAAAGGGAAGGAAACAGAAGGAGTTATGAACAGGAGCAGAGCGAGCCGTCGTCGAGATGTGTTTAAACCAGCCCCGACACACCTACGCCGACACCGGCACACATTCTGATGAGGCTCAGCGTGTTGCTCTCAGCGGGGACGCCGACGCTGTGATAAGGCCTAGCTGGACCACTGCCTCACACACACACACACACACACACACACACACACACACACACACACACACACACACACACACACACACACACACACACACACACACGAAACTAAAATTCATTTCAACAGTACATTTTATCAAGCAATGACGCTTCTCAAAAGGATCGTGAGAGGTGATATTATTTCAGTATTTTCCTCCACAGATCCTCTATGAAACTGCTGGACTGATCTGTAGTGCTGCCAGATCTGCAAAAATACGAGTCCCGTACCTGTAAGTCACACGGAAATATATCAGTATGTGTCATGTCTGTGTGCTCGGAAAGGAGAAGTTGCATCAGCAGGTTGTTTTTATCACCTCCACGAGCTGCACAGTATCAACTGTTCACTATGTTGGAGGGCAGGCCACAGAAAAAAAACAAAAAAAACAAAAAGTAAAATCCTGTTTGTTTTCAGACGCTGTCCATTTCACCTCACGTAGTATTGTTGCCTTAGGTGTCTCCATCTGCTCCGCCCTTCTGGGACAGATTTATCCCTTTTTTAATCCAAAACAATATGAGCGGAATGGTTAATTAGATTACGATGGACACGAAAACTCTCTCTCTCACACACACACACACGCACAGATTTAACAAGCCGCAGACTCCGCAGCACAGAAGAAGCCCAGAAGAAGCTCTTTAATCCAACCCTCGGAGGATAGGAGGCCATTAGGCAGAAAGATTTAACACGGTGTTTGGGACTTCTTGAAATATGATCTG
Source organism: Diplodus sargus (assembly GCA_903131615.1). NCBI lineage: Eukaryota > Metazoa > Chordata > Actinopteri > Spariformes > Sparidae > Diplodus > Diplodus sargus. The sequence continues at coordinate 404,764 of CAEMYA010002106.1, forward strand.
GTGATCTAATTTCAGAACTTGAAATACACAACAGAAGCATGAAATATGTTCTGGCGTCAGCTTTCCCCGATACTCTTTGCGGGCTCGTCTGTCGTTGGAAGTTGTTGCAGTTCTATATATTGACAAGGAAATTCTGCCACCTGACCACAATCAATGGAAGATATTTAGTTAGCGAAGCGGGGTCCGCTCATTACGCCCGGGCGGCAGAGCGGAGATCTGGCTGCCAAATAAAAAAGATTTGAGATGCAAAGCTGAGAGCAAGGAAAGCTCTCGGGAACAGGGAAGTCTACGTTGATTAAAATGTCATCTCCAATCCAAAACCACTTTCTGTGAAATGCTCTAGAAGATTGTGGTCGCAAACATCTTGAGAGGACGTAACGCACGTTTTACTCAGAACTTTCTGTGATGCTGTTCCCACTGAGCAAAGACCAAAAGACCTCAATTTAATGGACGCTGAGAAACGTTCAAAAGGCGTCCACTGAAGAGCTGGAATGAAAGTTGTGGAAAAGTCTTTTAAAAAAAAGCCCTTTTAATGTTCAAGCATCTTAAAAGGGTTCAACATTAATATTTTTTTTTCTCTGATTTATGACGTCTTTTAAATGCAACAACAAAAAGGACTTTATTTAATTCTGTGTTTTGGTCTTCAAACATTCGAGGCAGGACGACCAAAACGTGGTTTTCATTAAAACTGATTCTAGTGAAGGCAGTTTGTTTGCTTGAGAGTGACTGCGCCACATTATCACAATCTGTTTAACGTTTTACACAGGTTCCCATATTATTTATAATTTTGTTGGGACAAATTTAACTACTATAGAGTTAGGGGTAACTATTGAGGAAATGAAATCATGCAGTGCCCTGGTAGCCCACCTGGCCCAAAGTTCATATCCACATTGTGGCATTAAAAACACGTCTGAAATGACATCAGAACAACTTTCGACTTTTGTTACAAAAAGACGTCACAAGGACTTTGAGTGTTCGACAAAGACATGATTTTCTCAGCGGGACAGAGAAGACATTCATATCAACACCTGCTTCACTATAGAAGATTACTGTAATATCTGACAGTTCTTACTTGTTAAAATACAATTAATGAACTCAACTGTGAAAAACCTTGAAGTAACAACATGACATCAGATCTTACGAAGCTGTTAGAATACGATTAATAAAGCTCAATTAAAGAAAAGAACTGATGCCACTGATAATATCATAAAAGGGTTACACAGGGATCAGTTACATATGTAGCATACTGTGTTATCATTGAGACCAAATCCATTCTGATAAGAGGGGCGACCTGTGAGCTTGAAGATGTTGTCCTTGGTTTTGTCACAGTACGAGTGTTCACGTTAACATTCTGCTGTGTACATACGTATATTTCATCATTTATGTGGACGACACCTGGGTCAGAATCAGAACCGGGGAAGCTGAAGCCTCCACAGAACATATAACTGCTGTGGAAGATGTTAGAGGAGACAGTCTGCCCTTCCTGGACTGTGCAGTACACACCGAAAAGGACAGAACCGTCAACCTTGAGGTGCACAGAAAACCTACACGCACAGATCAATACTTGCTGTTCGACTTTCATCACCCACTGGAGCACAAGCTGGGGGGTCATCAGAACCCTAAACCATCGGGCTGAGAGCAAACCCACATAGAAAGAGGGGAAGGAGAGGGAACAGAAGGGCATCAGGGGAGCACTTAAAACCTGTGGCTACCCAAACTGGACCTTTGTCAAAACCACTAAAAGATCCAGAGCAGACAGCAACATCGCCGAAACTCAGGAGGCTCTCGAATATACGTCACATACCAAGCTGAGGCAGAAACTTGTCCATCCGACAAAACACTCAGATATAAGCAGAGTGATGCGGTTTAAGCGGGTCATCTCAGGCAGGACTGCACAGATTGTACATTGGAGAGACAAAACAAGCTCTCCATAAACAACACAGGAGGACGAACTCTTCAGGCCAAGAACGTGCTGTCAGCTTACATGTGAAGGAAACAATGACAGTGTAATCATCCTGGCCAGAGAAAACAGGTGGTTTGAAAGAGGTTAAAAAGAATCCATCCACGTACGTCAAACTGGAACGACCTTCTTTGAACTAAGGAGGTAGACTACGACACTACTGATCACCACCTACAACGCAGGACTGAGTTCCATCCCCAGACAGCTTAACAACCATTCACACCTGGGCTCACCTGGCCCTAGCAACCCACATGAAGGCCAATTGGGTCAAAGGCCAACGAGTGGTCGTGACATCTCTGAAACTCTGTAAGGACAGCCTGCCAACTCCCCCCAGATAGTTAATACTGAAGAAGTCTCGTGGGTGAGAGGTGAGACGTCTTCAAGAAACTGAAACACACGCTGACGACACAGACTTACCTTGATCTGGATGACTGAGAACCTTCATCAACATTTCTGTGGGCTGATATTTTTCTACAAGATACAAGGACATTTTTATTTTTTTGTATTTCAAGAGGTTAAGGAGAGTTTATTGGAAACTCTTCCACAAATAAAAGCCAGTACAGTTCTGTTTTTCCACTGTGAATATCCATCAAACCAACTCTTCAGTAAAAATACTCAGAATTATGCTCACCGGAATTCTCTGTATTCTTCGGCACATGAAAACATTCGGTTATCTAAACCGCATTAACTGTTAATTAACACAGAGACAGTGGTACACACACACACACACACACACACACACACACACACACACACACACACACACACTCAATATCTGCATCGAGAATGTTTTCATGATGGTAATGAAAGGGTTGTTATTTTCAAATATCCAAGGATGCTGTATTTCTGCCCTTAAACATAATGAATATGAATGAATGAATGAACCATGATGGTTTTCTATTTGTGTGTATTTACATCTGATGTATCTGGAGGATGTACGTCGCTCTTTGTACATAGTCTCTTATGACATACTTTGTCAATAAAGGGATAGTTCGGGTTTTTTGAAGTGGGGTCATATACATATATATATATATATATATACATATCTATAGTCGACCTGTTTCCTACCGTAATCACCGATCAGCGCAGCCTCAGTTTGGAGGAGCAGAGAGTCGCTCCAGCCAGACGCTCAGCTTTGTACTGCAGTGAACGGGGTCCAGAGCGAAATAAACCACCTAAAACAAGACTCAGCTAAAAAAAATCTACAACAGTTCAAGTGTACGTTGTAAAGGTAAAATTCACACCGCTTCACATCGCCGTCAGACTGCGCTTTCTTTTGGCACTACATTTTCTCAACCGCAGAACCCCCGTATCCCTGTGCATGAGAGCTAATGCGGAGGGATGCGGAGATTTAAGTTTCGCTTTTATCGAAAGTAAACTTCTCGTTCAGCAGCTGAGCCTCGCGCTGTATTCTGCTGCTCGCAGATCAGCTGTTGCCCAGTTACGCTAGTGCGTAGGGATACGGAGGTTCTGCGGTTGAGAAAATGTAGTGCCAAAAGAAAGCGCGGTCTGACAGCGATATGAAGCGGTGTGAATTTTACCTAGACAACGTACACTTGAACTGTTATAGATTTTTTTAGGTGAGCCTTGTTATAGGTGGTTTATTTCGCTTTTTCTCTGGACCCCGTTCACTGCAGTACAAAGTTGAGCGTTTGGCTGGAGCGGCTCTCTACTCCTCCAAACTGAGGCTGCGCTGATCGGTGATTACGGTAGGAAACAGACCGACTATAGGTACTTTATATGACCCCACTTCAAAAAACCCGAACTATCCCTTTAAGCCTTACATATTTATCTTTCATTCTGCGATATCACTCCTGTTTCATTTCATTTTTATTTTGTGTGGACCGATAATGAGGTCGAACTGCTGCTGCGACTCGCACTCGACTGCAATGTGAGTAAGCTGCAAGAAAGGCTCAATATCTTCTGCAGCACGAACACACGCATGTAGTCCGCCATTGTTGTTGTTATGAGACATCATGGGGTTCAGAGGTCGAAGGCTAGCGGTCGAGGGGTGGGGCGATGGCATCATCGATACGGAAAGTACGATACGATACAGATTTTTCCACCCTGAGACCCGGTTTCAAAAAAGTGCTGAAAAGTGTTTCCGTGTGGAGGGCCTCTTAATCTGAGATTCAACTCAGATTTGAGATTTTGAACTCGTGAACAATCCTTATTTTACATTGTTTGGTGCATCAACACTAAGAGAATGTCTGATGAGCTGAACATCATTCCCTCTTTCATAACATTACGCATCTAGTGCCCGCTGGGTGCAGCTACTGAAGGCATCAGCACTGTGGCAACGACCACAACTGCTGCTGCTGCTCTCCTGTTTGTTAAAAGCTCTGCCTACAGGAACTACACTGAATGTGCAAACAAAAGAAGCACCAGATGCAACAGAACAGATATAACGGATGCTGGATCGACCACAACAAACTTTATCAGGTACCTGGAACACGTCAAAGTTTCTTCAGCGCCTATAGACGGTTAGCAAACACGCTCAGCATCAACAGCACGCAAGGGTTCAGTTCACTTTAAGTTCAGGATTTTTCTTCACTAATTTAAACAATGACAAACGTTAAGCATGAGAACGTTGTGCCATCCAACCGATACGTAAGTCACTGACAATGGATTGAATTGATTGATCATTTGAAAGAAAACTGCAGTGTTCAAATTAGTTAAAGACTTAAGAAAGCCAATAACTCCAATGATATTTCATTATCAGTTTTAAGTTCATGCAAGGAATCATTTTTGTCACACAAATAAAGTCGCCAACTTCCACATATGGTAGATCTCACTATCAACAACAATGTTCATGTTTTAATATCACCAGTTTATGGACTTGCAGTATATTTAAATTGATTTGGCAGCAACAGTGTTTTGCATTGAGTTCCTGCAGCTGTGTATTTATACTACAAAACAAAACACAATGTTTAATTCTAATGAAAGCTTTCATTGTGTTTTTTCTTTTACATATTACATTCCAATGGCCTATTTAAAGTGATCATACACCAAACAACTAATCAGTGCTGATAAAACTCTCTGCTAGAAGATAAAGGAACGATGATGATACAGTACATGCTTTGAATACATCAGATATAACTGCAGTGCTCTAAGCAGACCGGATGTCAGGCTGCAGATGAGAGAACGCTCATTAAAACCATGAGAGACTTCAGAAAAAATGACTTGTGAGCATCTCTGATTCACTGTCATGATGGATGTTTGTGATTACGCTGATGATGGCCTCTCGCTTCAAAGTGTTTTTCTTTTTTAAAATTATTATTCTAATCACTGCCATCCGCAAAATATGTTTTTTAAAGTGTCGGAGCAGCGCGCAAACGTTACATTTCCATTGTATTTAAAAGATGACTCATTTGTTTTGTTTTTTACGTGACTTGTTGCAGTGTGTTTTCCTCTCTCCTGCTCTTCTGAGTCATGCAGCGCTTCCAGCAGAATATGCTCCTTTTGCAAACATTAAATAGGAGACGAGGAACTTAACAGCAATGGCAGCTTATCAATTAAACTGTGCTGTCGTGCCTCTGCGTTCCCCTCAGACCAGCAGCATGCGGATGAAAGCCTGCGAGCTGCTAACAGTGGAGCTCACAGATCCGGATTGAAAGAAGCTGCTGCGAGTAACAGGACAGTCCTTCATTTAGCTGCTCGCTGATGAAGGAGAGTGTGGTATTTCTTTATTGCATATATTATCAAAGGTTTAAATGCTATATCACTTCTTTCATATCACATCAAGGCGGTGGCACGTGCACTAACAGCAGAGCGTTTTAATGAGAGCTCCTCCTTGATGACTGGTATAGAATTTTCCTTTATGAATCTTGAATTTTCCTAATTCATTGAATATTCAGTTTGTGTGTGTGTGTTTTTTTAAGGGCTATATTAAAGCAACAACAGGCTCTGTGGAAGAACAAAAGCCTGAGTGTTAATGTGTTTTTGTGTGAGCTTCTCAGCAGTAATGATCCTTCTGAAGGTGTCGTGGGGCTAATTCAGACAAATATCTGTAATCTGTGATGGGAGGATCACACTTATAACCCTGATGACTCCGTCCCTCCCACCGACTCGCCTCTCAACGGTCCACATTTGCTCTCAATCTAACGCGAGTCTCTTACGCAGATGCTCATTCGGGCTCGAGTGTTAATCCTCCTCCACAAGACACCGTTTTCAGTCCCGACAAAGAGCTCCAGCGGCAGGCATATTAGATGTTAAGTGCCAAACATCAGCCAGCTGCATTTTCTTGTACTGTCGCACCAACAATAATGCACTCTGCAGTACTTTGTCTTTGTGGCGGCTTCACTGGTTAGTGAACCAACAAAGCGAGCGAGTGCAACGCAAGTTCAACAATTGAATTTTGTTTATCCCGATTCATTTAACGGTGGCTCGTTCTCAAACAGTGAAGACGAAGTGACCGCTGCAAACAGAAACAGCTTTCAAAGGGCAACTCTATAAAGCCTTTTGTGGCTCCAGAGGAAGCTGCGTGTCGTCCGATAAAACACCTCATGTCACTCAGTGGCTGTGACGTAGTGTGGCTAATGTAGGCACCAGGTTTTGAGAAACGGTGATATCGCTGGTTCTGCTGTGTTGATTTTGACCATTTGTTTTAATGCCGCCATAATGAGCCGGGCGATGCTCGACCAGTGGACTGCATGCAGTTTCCTCCGGAGCCACAAAAAGGCTTTATTCCTTTTTTCACATATGCAGCAGTTCTACCCTGAAAACACACTTTAATGTACAAACATTGGTGGAGTTGCCCTTTAAGGCACACCACAGGTAAGTAATTAGCACGACTTCTGAATTAATTCACAGTAATGTATATATTTGTACATGTGTTGAAAGATTTCATATTCAAAGGTTATAATCAAATGCTGTTGAGATCTTTATCACAACTTGCTCAGACTTTCCAAAAGGTAAAACATTTTGTTTTGAAAGTCGGCAGATTTCATGAGTAAGCAGGTGGTAATTACCTCGAAACACATTTCTCTGAAATTACCCCCCATATTCCACAATAATTACCTCACAATTTATTGAAATCAAACCTCTGGCAAACCTCTCAATTAAAAAACGTTTCAAAGAAACTTCCAACTGTTTTTTTCTTTAACCTCTGACGGTTTAATTTGATTTCTGTCTAACTTCCTCTCAGCTGGTCACAGAACTGCAGTGACTTGTAGCAGCTTAACTTCGAATTTAAAAACATGTAGCTCGGTAAATGCCAGCTACATACCGTGACGTTTCCGGACCTGTAAAAGGATTGGACTAAAGTGTTAACCTTCCAAAGTCCAATGTATGTCATTACATGTGCACGTATTAAAGATCACATATTGAATAATGACACTGATGTTCACAACGACGACCAGTCAGCCACTGTTAGGAACTTAAAACTAAGACTGCAACTGCCAATTACTTTCATGTGCAGATTGTTTATGCAATAATTGATTCATCATTTGGTTTAAAAAATTATGAGAAACGTCCAATTTGATTCACCAGATTCCAAGGTCACAACCACAAAATTGCCTGGTTTGTCTGACAAAAATATTTGTTTAATAGAGAATAATAAAAATCAAATAAAAAAAGGGAAAATCTTATCAAACACTGAACAATTCTGCACACGGCTGTGTATTCACACGTTTGTCATTCTGCACATACTTTCACACATTCCTTTGTACCGTCTGCATCAGTATGTATCAGTGTACTTGAGTGGTGAGTGGATCTGAATGCGTGTTCATTTCGATCATTCTTCTTTCTTTTGTTTCTAGTTTCTTTTCAAATAGGTTAATTGAGGGCATCAGGTAGAGACACGACGAACAAAAAATGTCAGTGCACTGAAAACTTGTTTACTTCTGCATATGCCCAGTCAATCCATTATCATATTACATAGTCTCCTGTTATTGTCTGTTGATAGAATAACTGATTGACTTTTTGTTTTTGCTCAATGAAACGTTGAAATTTTGTTTTTAGTCCTTGTTGAACCAAACGGTGATTCATGTCAAAACATTCTTAACACTTGAAAACAAAAATTGCATTAAAAGATACCGGTATCGCTTTAATCTCAGGTTTTGTTTTGGAAAGAAATAGATTTTTTCAACTCATTGTGAGTGTTTTTTAACGCGATACAAGATAATATCATTATATTTTAATAACTTGCCTGTCGGTGAAATATTCTGATGCAAAAAAAAACTTTTCTGTAACTGGCATGAACTTCCTCACATCAGAACGACAACATACAGTAAATAAATAGATAAAATAATTTCCCTAATACATTGACTATTAGTATTTTAATCATATGTACATTTTCCATCTAATTCTATTACATAAGTTCAATGTAAGATGTACATGTATGAGGTGTGTGTGTAAGTCTGCATTCATTTAATCAGACTAAGTTATTTAATTGAAACAGAATGGCTCAACGTAGGCAGAAAAACTCACATTAATTGTGACACTGAACACAGAGTTGATGGAAAAATTACATGTTTAAAAATACTTAAAGTCACCGTTAAAGGCAAATCTTTAGGGTACCTTTCAATACGTTACAACTTAATGTTTTATTTCTTACAACACTGAAGCTGCTGAGAGAACGTTAGAAAACCCAACATTACACTGTCACACTGGGGGGAAAAACACTGGGGTTGAAAAGTGCCAATTTGAGAGCTTCCAAGAACTGGCTATAGGGTGCAACGCTGCTGTGAATCATCACTTGCTGAGCAGCGGCAATTATATTTATAGTGTGAGAGGACGCTGCGGACGGCTCTTTAAATAGCGGCAGGGACTGATTAGAACATGTGAATTAGTTCAAACAAGTAGGAGGTGAAAACATCCAGCACGCGTGACGGAACAACAAAGAAAAGAACACGCAGGAGTACAGTGTAATCATAACACAACAGTTTGACACATATTTGCTCTCCACGTGTGTGGCTGTTTATATTCCTCGTGTGTGTGTGTGTGTGTGTGTGTGTGTGTGTGTGTGTCTGTGTGTGTGTGTGTGTGTATGTGTGTGCGTGCGTGTGTGTTTACCTCTTCACTCAGTCTGAAGTAGCTCGGCGTGAGTATGTGCGCACAGAAAAGTCGTTCAGCCATGCCGGTGCACCGGGGGAGCACTCAGGGTTCACAACTCGGCCGTGTGTGTGTGTGGAGTACAGTGTGTGTGTGTGTGTGTGTGTGTGGTACAGTGTGTATCGAGCTGGGTCACTTCAACAGAGGGTCACTTGCTGGTCATTGATCTGCATGTCATCTGCGAAAATGTCACGGCAACACTGTTGTCGAATTCACACACATCCAAACTGAACTGCAATCTACACCCGTGATCCGCCCTCGTTGTCTTTTTTTT
>CAEMYA010002106.1:419827-427327 GCA_903131615.1 Diplodus sargus
AAAAAAAAAAAAAAAAAACCTCTCCAACTTGCAAGGTATCACAGTCTGAGTGGTACAGTCTTTAGCCCAGAGCCTTGTCAAGTCTCTTGGCACTACTAAAGAAACCTCACTGATGATGATAGGAACAAAGGGAGGGAGGGAGGTGAGACAGAGAGGGAGAAGAAGGGCGGGAAGAAGATGGGAGCAAGATACAAGGGAGGAAGAAGAAGAAGAAGAAGAAGAAGAAGAAGGGGGGGTGTTGGAGTGAGGGAGAGAAAAGAGAAAGGGGGTGAAAAGAGGAAGAAAGGTGTGGACGAGGAAGAGGGGAAGAGGAGGAAACAAGGTGTTTAAGTTGTTAATGGCGCCGGGCAGAAACACTGCGTCTTCAAAAAAAGGCAGAAAGACGGAGCGACAGGGTGACAGGAGAGGCAGAGAGACGGAGGTCTTGGAGGAGAGGAAGAGGGGGAGTCCGGGAGAGCTGCAGTGAGGATTTTAATTAGCAGTAATTGGCCACCGAGGGAAAAGAAACTGAGAGATGGGAGGCAGGGACGGGAAGAGAGGGGAGCATAACAGCCAGTTTTTTGACAGAGTGATATCTCTCTTCCTTTGTACCTCTCTATTTCCTTCAGCACTTTTCTGTCGGGGCCTTTCCGTCTCCATCTTGTTTTCCCTCCATCTTTTTTTCCACCTCCGACTGCGCCGGTCCCGCTTTCCCCAAACAGTTTCCTTCACTCGTCACAAACTTCCACCAAAATATGAGACGACAGAAAGCGTAATGTGTGCAATTATGATGAAAAGCTTTGCGCACTTTACAAAGACAGCCGTTATTTTCAGAGAGACGTTGGATGACTGCAGTTCAAACATCTGATAAAGGCTCAAAAATAGTTCCAAAGTCCAAGTTGTACCAACACCAATCACCTGGTCAGATAGACCTTCTTTACGGTCATCAACCATCTGTAATCACTGGTTTAAAGAACTGATCCTGAGGGACATTCCAGACATTTATTCTTCAGTAATAACCAGACCCAAATAGAATGAAAATTTGCAGAATTACAGTTCAGTGTTTCTTTACTTGTATAGTGATGGACAGTGTTCATTTAAGATAACCAAGACTGTTTTTGAGCTAAAAAAAAACTAACTTAATACATCAAAACAACCTAAAATCATCTCAAGCAGGCTGAAATAAACATCTCGTACTCGCAACACAAACTTTGATCTTTGACTGCAAAATGACACACGACAGTTCCACACATGCACAACAGGGTGAAGATGTCTTAATGTTCTGAGTTTAACAAGCACCAGCTCTCTTCATTTAGAAATCTGCGTACAAACTACGGCAAGCACAGCAGGTCAAAGATAAACCAGGATGTTGGTCTGTAAACTATAATCATGTTCACATTTGTCAGTTTTGGGGGATAATGTAACCTTTATCTTCACCTTTCATTCATCTTCCAATGACAGATGACAGTTTTTGTTTTATCTGCATAGTCATCCGACTGATTGTTTAAGTGCTTCGTTGGACGTATTTCTGATGTCAGGAAGCTGTTGCCCAAAAAACAGTCAAAGCTGCGACTGACAGTCGTATAATGTGTCTCTATTACATTCATGGGAAACTACTAAGCCGTGCAGTTGACTGCCTGGAGTATTTTCTGACTTCCATTTCAGTATTTTCACTATATTTACTGTGCTGTGATAAATCATTGGATCCCTAAAGCGAGAGTTAAAGGTTGTGAGTCTCTGTGTTGACGAGACTAAAGCAGACAGCTGCCTTTAACTGGATGTGAATAGTGATAATTGTTAGGACACCGTGTTGTCGATATCTCTCTCAGTCTCTTTAAACCCGCCCACGGCACTTTCCCTCCCCAGTGTGTGTCACGATGTTGTATCTCGTCGTGTTCGGCGGGGGAACGAGGGGCCGGCTGGGGAACGGGTGAGCGCGGTTACGGCGCTGTTTATCGGTACACAGGTGAGCTCTGGGGCGCCGGGTCGTCAGGACAACACAGTCAGCCCCTCGCTCCCCTCTCTGGTGACCACAAAACACACACCTACACACGGATCTCACACACTCACAGGCTGATATCAGACCGTTCCACTCTTTAATCAAGTCCTCCTAATTACAGAAGCCGCTGTGATCCAAAGATGACAGATTGCGGATTTAACTACCTTTAAGTTCTGGTTAATAAGTGAGTTAAAGCCGGGCCCCGCTTGAAATTTTCCAGCTGTCATTTGTCAACATCCCCAAATTGCATGCGACTCCTGCTAAATAGCAGCGGTAGTGTGCCATGCGCTCTGGGTGTTGCTAGGTTACGGTACTCTGATGCTGCTGGCTAAGTGGCTGCGGGATCATCAACGGACACTTTGCATGGAGGGCTGACAGCAGGTCCTCCGGACTCTCTGGCAACTCGCAAGTCAGATGCTCTTGAAATCCCACATCTGGTGGCGAGCCCGTACAAATCAAGATCAAAGTGTTGGCTTCGAGATTGGACCTGTCTCTCAACCTCTCTGTCTCCATCCCGTCGAGTTTCATTTTCATTTCTTGCTCTTTTTTTTTTTTCCCCGTCTCTGCCTTCACATAGTCCTCTCTGCCTGCTTTGTTATCCCTCCTTTGCCTTCGCCTCTGTTGTTGCTGTCTCGCCTCTCCCTGCCTCCTGCTGGGAGGTAATCAAGCCCTGTTGTGAGTGTTTAAGCATCGGAGCAGACGCATGTTGAATTATTCTTGGGACTTAATATTTTGTCTAGGAGGAGAGAGCCCCATCTCCATACCACATGCTGGGTGATGGCTACGCACACACAAACACACACACACACACACACATATAGTCAAGTCAGTCCGTGACTCAGAAAGACAGTCGGTCGCACAGATCTCATGCTGACAGATAGTTACAGGTGAGAGACTGATCGGATCTGACAGGCAGCCCCCACAGTGTATACTGACATACTGCACTTAATGCAACAGAGACTCTGTACGCAGAGGAACAGTAGCGCGCTGTATGATCCACGGTATGCAGCAACAAGCTCGCACGCATAAGGAAACGCGGTGACAAGTAGCAGCAGCAGCATCTGCTCGCGCACACAGAAATATAACAGCAAACATACTCAAAGTTAAACAAGTGAACCAACAAAGGAAAACAGACAATGTAAGAACTCATCTCTTCTTAATTCCCTCCTGTCTTCACTTCCCGTCACACACACACACACACACACACACACACACACCCCACGCAGCTTTGTTTAATTCTTATTTTATTTTTCTCTCCCACTCTCTTCTTATCTGTCTCTTTCTACTCGCGCTCTCTGTTCTGCCGTGAGTACGCCTTGATCGTCACGTCTCTGTCCTTTTTTTCCTCGCCTTTTGTCTCTCCTTCCTTCACTGTGAACTTAAACTCTCCGCGGTATCATGAGGCTGATATCACACAGTCGCAGTGTTGCTTTAATCTCTCTCTCACACACACACACACCTGGGTGGTCATTATAATATGCAAGGCTTGGTTCAGGCATTACTGTGATACCTTAATGGTGTTATGATGTGTGTGTGCCATTACAGTAGTGGACAATATCATAATTATCTTGTTGGTGGAAGGACACCTGGAGACATATCTAGCCCTAACTGTTATTTAATGAGACCTGTGAACATCTCCAGTGGTTTCTGTAGAACTTCTAAAGGAGTCATGGAGATCTCTTCCATCTAATTTTGTGGTGTCAAAGCTTGCATTATTTTCACAGGAAGTCGGACCATCTCCATCCCTAAGAGTGGCGACCAAAACAGGCATCTTAAGCCAAAGCATGATGCTTTCCTAGTTCTCACCAAGTTGGTTTTGTTCATAGACATAACCTGAACATAAGCACAACGTTTAGACACGAGAGAAATAAAAGAATTAAACAAACAGAATGATGCAACATGAAGAAGTGTCCAGTTTCGACTTATCTGTGTTTTTGCTGAAACATACTTGGCTAATACATTTTTTATTCTTTCTCTTTCGAGTACAAGACAAGTTATTTTCTCCCTGTAACTGATCAAACACTCATTCACGATAATCCATCATGTTGCGATGATGCGTTACAAAGGTCAAATGAAAAGATAATGTCGGCGCTGCTGCCTCAAAGACAAGTGGAACACTTTCTATTTTCTTCATAGTAGCGGCAACCAACAACGACAGAACATGAACTTATGAAAATGGTGCCAGGCTGCCAGACAACCTTCATTTATCCCCCCCGAGAGATTTTGTTCCTCGGGCCTCGTGTAAGCCAGGATTGTGGAGAACCAGTCTGAACGCGGATGGTTTCATTATTCTACAGCTGAGCATTTACTCCACAGTGACGTGTTAAATCAAAGAACTCGTCTATTGCCAGGTAATTAAAATCAATGTAGCAGAAACAGAAATATTATCTTTTCCCAGTTTCTTCCTCCTCAGAAAGTGACACCTACATTTCCCATGATGCAACTCAGCCAACAGTTTGGTCAGAGATTTGGTTCAATCATTGTACCTGCTTCATCTCGCATTGCCCTAAATATCTCCACGGCACCTTGTCAGCGCTGGAGAAAGGCACCAGTTCTCATCCAGGTATGAGGGGGGAAAAAACCTCTCTGGCTTGTTTACACGTCTTTAAACCAATCACAGCCCTGCAAAACAGCGTTCGGTGAAGCTTGGTTTGCACGTGAGGAGGTGAGCCCTGTAATTGAAACAGCTCAATCTCTGCAAAAAAAAAAGGTGCCAGCTGCTGGATTATTTATGTCAGCTGAAGGAAGTTAGGAATAGAAGCCCATTGATATTTTTTACACTAGCACTATCTGCTATCTGCTAATGTAGCCTCGAGCAGAGATGAGGAGCGCTGCAAAGGTCTTGTAAGCTCATTACTTTCTAATGCCTCACCCGCAACTTCTGCTTTATTTTCAGACTTGTAGTCTTCAGCAAACAACCAGCACACAGTAATCAGACTTCAGACCCTCGCCTCTGGGGCTACAAAGAGAATTTAAGCAACTATTTCCACATGAGCGGTAATTTTCCCTAAGATGTGTAAACAGAGTCAGATGTGTGGAATTGGTGGAGTTCATCTTGAAGAATTCTGGTGCAAGAGTTTCTTATTGACACAATAAACTGAGAGGGAACTTCTGAACTAGCTGCGGTGTTAGAAGCACCACACCTTCAGTCAGAGCTCAAACAAGTTTGTTGGTTAAACAAGTGGTTCCCGATCTGGGCGTCGAGTGATGTTCAACAGAATTCTCCATCTTAATACACTTTTAAATATTCAGACAAGGCTTCAGGGTCGGGAGCCACTGTATGTAACACTAACAGTAGTTTCTGGACACCTCTATCAACTGCATAAAATGCCAAATGATTTAACGGTTCAAGAATCTCAAATGTAGGTATTCACTGCTTTTCTGTCATTCTATCATTAATGTTTTTGAGTTTTGGGCTATGGATCGTAGCAAGCACGACCCATTTGATGTTGTCTCTTCGTGCTCTTGGAAAATTCTTACTGGACTTTTCAAAGAAAATAAAATATATCAGTTATAGAACGAGGTTACAGCTTTCACCTTGAATGTTTCCTTGTCAAAGGCTGAGTTTCTCAATGGAAAACGCGTTTGTTCAGCTCAGTATGTCTTCAAAATCTCCAAAACATTAATCAAGTAACTGCATGAGTGCTGAAACTGACCCCAAGTCATTAACAATGCATGTCATGAGTATCTACAACCAGGAGGAGATCCTGCTTCTAATCAATGTTGACGACATCCACAGCCGCTGCTCAGCTCAGTCCCATGTTGTGTTTTAGACATCAGGAAAAAGCCAGAGGAGAATTTTTTTTTTCTGAACTAAAACACCTAGAAAAGCTTTTCCTGTCATGTTGAATCTTCAGTTTCGTCACATTATACACGCAGCAACGGAGCGCCACTTAATAATTGAGTGCCATTTGCTTTGCTATAAATGGAAGGCAGTAAGGGACAATATTGTGGACACCTTGGAGTTTCTGCTGGGGGGTGAGTTTGGGCCAAAAAGGACAACTGATCTATTTTAAATTCCTTACTGCAAAAGAAAAACTTTTTCAGCTGAGCTGCGGCCGTGGTTTCTGAAGAATAAAACGTCCCCAGTGCATATTTGGACAGAAGAATTGCCTCATTCTGTGTTGTTTTGTTTGTTTTATTCATAAGGCTGTTTAACCTTTAGTCATTTCAGGAATATCAGCTGTGCAGTTTGCTCTTTTTCAGCAACACTGTCTCACTCTCCTACACCTCAGCCCAGCAGCCAGGATAAAATGTCAGCACTTAATGTTTTGACGAACCACAGATGTATCCACAGGTATGTGACAGATGCTGTGTACCGTATTGACACTTGTACAAAATGTGTCATAGCACGTTCACGTGAAATATTTATTCGCTGACTTTCATATCTGGAGATGGAGGTGATGGTGTTGGAGATACAAGCAGAAAGGCTACCAAGCCGGTGTTTCATGACTTGTTAGTGTGAAGGCACTGAATATTTAAATTTCCAGCTGTTTTTGACAGGAAGCCAGGTCGTCTCCAGCTGTGTCTGTGGCAGCAAAATTGGTATTTTAGTCAAACCGAGTGGGTTTTGTGCCTAAACCTAACGAGAGCATAAGCACAGCATTGCTATAAGAGGAAAAACAAAAAATAAACCAGAAGAAATGTAAAGTCAGAGAACTAATACGCTTTCTCAGTTTTTGCTCCTTTCCTTCAGTGTGTTGAAGTTTCAAGGTCTTGAAAGTTCAAAAGCCCAAAGTCTGTGCCAACAGGAAACTGAAACACCTCGTCAGTAGTCCCGCCTTTAATTCTGTCATTTTCTGACATCACACTGCGTCACCATGTCACACATTTGCATATTTGCAGTAGAAGTTAATCTGACTGGAAGCTAAAAACACCACAGAGCCAAACGGAGGCACAGTGAGCCGTGCTGGCTCAGGTGTGTGTGAGCTGACCAATCAGAGGGCACAGGGTATTTGTGATTAAAAACTACAGTATGAACCTTAAAATTAGCATTATTTGTCTCCTGTAACGTATCTGTGGTTGTGCAGAAATTGACTTTTCACACCTGGAAGCAGTCCAGTGGAACCAAACCAGCCTCAATGCAAACACTCACACACACTTCATACTCACACTTGGCAGGGAGGCCGTAGCCACAGGTGATCTTGGCCTCTCCGGTCTCACAGCCGTGGAGGGAGGCACACTCCTTCTTCAGCATTGGTCCTGCGGTGCGGTGGATTGCTCCGTCCACTGAAGAGGAGAGGACAGGAGAGTCAGGGAGCTGACTTACTTATGCGAATCCCCTATAATCCCACTCCTTACAGGGAGTCTAAATGTTGTTTGAAGTCTAGCAGACACATTTACAGGTGTCAGAGCTCAGTGTTGAAAGGACCTGGGTAATGTCAGCATTAGTGGTGAACGGTTAAATTTCTCTTCTCCTGCGGGTTTCTAACTTTTCACCCAAATCCCTGCTCCTTTTTTCTTTTAATAAGTCAGAGCATCTGTCTCTCGGCACGTCAGTCTATTTAATGGATTTTAAGGCT
>CAEMYA010002106.1:437940-448118 GCA_903131615.1 Diplodus sargus
TGTAGATCTTGAGGTGCTTGACTGCTTGCATGTATGAGTGCGTGTGTCTTGAAGCCACATGGCACAAGAGTGCGCAGGCCATTTTTATGGCTCGAGGCTCAGCTGGTGTATATCAGCGAGGGCGGAGCCTGTTTCCGCCTGAGTGCGGACGCTGCGGACTTCAGGCAAACGAATGCACTTTTGGAGGCGAGCGGATTCACCGCACGAACTGACAGGGAAGGCAGATGCAGGCGTACATACAGGTGTGCCACATGTCACCATGGAGACTGAGAAGCAAAAGACACAGGCACGCACACTCACGTGCACATACAAATTGGAAGTGTAAAAATGGAAGGGAGCAGGTCTGAAAGGCTGAAGCTGCCCAAATGATGAAAAAAGAAAACAACCACAGGCAAACGCAGCAAGCGAATTTGCAAGCATTAACAAACCCAGACACACACACACACACAGAGTTGGATTGGAGAGTGTGTGTGCGTGTGCGTGTGTGTGCATGTTTTAGCGAATGCAGCTGCCGCATTAGTTGTACAGATTTATTACGAGTATCGATTGAGCATGGACGTCCAACATCACACGCACGCAGCAAAGTACTGAGTCAACAATACACTGAAAAATGACTGTTTATATCCACAGCACTTCACACCCATAAATTATGAACTATCGACTTTGCACCTGGATGCACACACACGCACACACTCACACACACTCACACACACACACACACACGCACACACACACACACACACACACACACAAAGAACCACGGGCATCCAGATAGACGCGGCGCCACATGCAAACGCACCGTGAACACCTGCCACAACAAAGAGCTACCTGCTACCAAACAAAAAGAAAAATACAGACTGACACAAAGCGCTCACACGTACACACACGCCGACACATCCAGCCGCATCACCTGATTAAAAAGAATTAGATTTCAAATTATTTGGTGCCCAGGGAGGCCTATTTGCACCACAAAGCTTCGCTATTAACAACAACAAGTAGCTTGGCAAGCACACGCACACAACAACCGACAGACCCGACAGGTTGTGACTTACCTCCACCTCCGCCGAGCAGAGTCTTGTTGGCTGAAAGAAGAACAAAGACAGAGGAAATATTCATGAAAAAGGCCTGAAAACATCACAGCAGAGGCTGAAGCAAAACAAGTCAATAATCAAACTGTTTACATTTTCTCCTGATCTGCTTGACATTAGTTTGAATTCAACATTTGGGGGTTCTGGACAGTTGAGCACACAGAACAAGACATCAGAAGACACGACACGGGCAAATCAAATACATGATCAACGGGCCGATCGATAATAAAAATAACTGGTGGTTGCAACCCAAATCACAGCTAAAAACAAAAGGAAACACTGACCACTGCTGAAGTCACGTTTTTATTAGTTTTGACTTCCTGTTTGCAGCACAGAAAGCACTTTCTCACCACAATCAATCTGTGTAAAACATTTTTCAAGTAAAAAGAACAAACATTTCCTCGGCCCACCATTTTCTGCTTTTCTGTTTCTTTCCATTAGCTGTTCAATATCTTCTGCTGTTTCGGGCTCAATCCCATCTCATCCCATTAACGGCTGAAATGGAACAACCCCTCAAGTCCGACTCAGATGTCATCAGTTGAAGTCAACCGTCTTTATGTAAACAGATGTGATCAGAGATTTTCAATATTCGGCGATGGTGAATTCTCTCGTGTTACTATGGCAATCCTCGTAGCATCGCAACACCATTTGCCATTCATTTGATTGACAATAACACATTTTTTAAAAAAAGAACTGAGGCTCGTAATATGTGCACAACATCACGCTATCAATCATGACATCGAGTGAAAGAGGAGCACTCTGTAAAATGAGTTTTATGTCCACTGTTCAATTCAACTGTTTCAACTTGGTCTGGAGTGCGCGCCTCTGAAAAAGCTCCATCTGCAGGCTCTGACACAGACAAAGGGCGGAGGGAGAGGGGCGCACTGGGACCGGGTCGGCCAGATAAAACACCACATCTGACACCGACAAGGCTAAAATAAATAAATCATCGACATATTAATCTGGAATCAAAATTCCTGAGTTGCAGCTCAAAAGACAACAACAGAAAATGCAACCTTGACTGATGTGCAATTCAAGGTTACACTGGTTTGCTTTGATTGCTTGTTTTCAGCAGGGAAATCTCTATTTTGCTCCCTCTCGTCAGTGTAAAACCATGTTCTGTGGTTGTGGACACAGTCTGGGCTCCGTACTGCTCTGACCTTTCACCACCGTGTTAAAAAAACATTACAACACCTCATCACTGTACTTATTAACAGCTGAGGTTCAGAACCTTTCTACATCTGCACTGTTGTATGCGAGTGTGTGTGGGTGGGTGTGCTTTTTTGCAAACTCTGATCTCCTCAGACTTAATCAAGTTTTATATCTAATTGGGTGAACTTCAGTGCGCTGGAATGACTCGAGGCTTCCGGTTATATTTACATGCTGGAGGGGGGGGGAGAGAGAATTTTGTCTCCTCATTTGTCCTTCGGAACATAAATTTGTTATTGGTGTCAGTCAGCATTTCTCAGCGAGAGTGGTTTTTCAGTCCAAGTCCTCGGGGCTCACAGTGCTGCCGGTCCTGCCAGACCAGGCGAGTTAATTGCATTCACCTGGCATTGCAGGTGTAACTCAGCCCCTGATTAGATGGATAGAATGAGAACCAGCAGGCTCCGTGTCCCGTCGATGAGCAGCGAGGAGCATTGCACAAAAGGACGCGGAGCTTCACTGCTTGCGAAGCTAATGAATAACCTCACGCTGAGGCTACAGTCCGAAGGAAAAATAAACAACTCTGCGAGAAGAAACAGGCAGGCAGCGTGCTCCAAATTTGTCTTCAGAAGTCATGAAACAACTTTCTACCTGGATGTCAACAAGGTGGCAGTAACAACATAAGCTCAATTTCCAGCGAGGAGAGTTGAGAATTACTGGCCAAAGCTTAGCGGTGTGTCTCAAATCATTATCTTCCCGGTGTGAATTTAGTCACCGCAAATGTTTAAAGAGTGTAAATTGCTGGCAGGGCGGTAAAGGCCTGGCTGCGGCTGCTTCTGACTGATGCGATATGCATGTTTCCCTCACCCGCGTATACATAAACGTGTGGAGTCAGCAGCGTTAGCCCCGGGGCATCTGCAAGCACTTCCAGAAAAAAATCTAACCTGACCGCAAAACTCATAAAAATCATGTTTTCCAATTCTTTCCCCCGCTCGTGGATCCAATTTGGGTCGCTGTGACCGTGTTAGGAAAATCTGATAAGCACATAATCTCTCTCCGACCGTTGCAAAGTTACGTCAGAAGACACAGGGGACGTCTCTCATTTTAGTTAGTCTTTGCCAGTGGGCACCGTGCCAATTGGGTACCCACTCAGACAGTGTATCAGGCGAGTTGGTTTTAGAGAGACTAAATCCCACAGCTTGCTTTGAATCTTTTCTCTCCCAAGAATCCTCTCCTCTCAAACATGTTCACCTTCTCCCGCTGCCTCATTAAAGGTAAATCCCACTTAATTCCAGCCTTTAAACACACTATACCTTCTCTATATTTCAAATACCGTCTCAGCAACATTTCTCTCCGCTCTCTAATTTGACAATGTGCAGCTCCACATCGCATGAATTTTCTTTTTTAAAAAAAGGCAGTTATCTCATGCGACAGTGCGAGATGACTTCAGGTACACAGCTTGTTTAAGCCCTGATAGATTCTTGCAGTGAACTGAAATAATGCTCATTCGGATGTAAAAGCTCAGACAAAATAAATGTCTCCTTTAAGATCCCCATTTATCTGCTGCTGATTACCTGCAGGCAATACATAGGAGCGATATCACATGCTGGGTCTTGTTAATATTCGTCCGTGTTGACTAACACGCCCTGGGCCATATAAGTACAAGAAGTCCTGAGTGGTGAAATGTTTCCCTTTTAAAGTAAAGACGTATCCGCCTGAAGGAGAGACGATGCAGCGCCAGCATGGAGAACTGAACCGAAAACCACAGTAATCACAGTTTTGCCGGTGGTGGATTGAGCTGGTGAGCCTGGTGAGGAGCTGGAGGTACAAGCTCTTTATAAATCAATCACTACTGTACGTTTAAATCTGAAAAAATCCATCCTAGGTTCTTATTAAATAGATCTTAATTAGCCATTTACTAAATTTAGGTGGCGGCATTAAAACTTTAGAAGTGTCTGAGCCAATCAGACTTCAGTAATGTGTAAAGAAGCTGCTGATTTCAACATGTGCAGATTTGTTAAATCTAAAGCAATGAAGCATTTTATGAATGCATCAATTTTGGGAGGAAAATGCAACCCAGTCACCAGGATAAAACGCTGGCAGTTAAACGTTTGTGCAAACTACAGACGTGTTCCCATCCCAGTACATGTTTATTACCTGACTGTCATGTCTGGAGTTTGAGGGGACGGCGGTGGAGCTGCAGGCAACAAGGCGAGCGAGCCAACGGCTGCAGCTGAAGAGCGCGTTTCAACACTTGTAAATGTCACACCACCGGATATTTTGCAGGCAACTCCGGGACAACTTCTACCCTCGTTTGTGGTGACAAAATGTTTTTATTTGGACAGGAAGTCAGGCAATCTGCAACAGTGGGGTTTTTTTTTTGTTTTTATCAAGACCTCAGATTTCTCTAGCCATGTTTGCGGTGACCAAAGAAGGTATCTCAAGCCAAAAGTGATGTTTTACTCACCATAACCAAGTGTGTTTTTGTGCCTAAACCTAACCAGGCTATTAGCATATCATTGTGAGGAGAGAAAAACTGATCATTGAACCTAAAGAAACGTAAATCATTTATCTGTGGTGTTGCAGAGAAATGTACTTTGCCAACATTTATTCAGGAGATTGGATCAGGGAAATAATATCTTAAAGACTGAACGAAGTAAATCTAGGTATTGCTTTGTTTTATTTGAGTTTATAGTATTCACATAGTTGAGTGGGCAATATCAGATTTTGCTAACCTAGTTGGTGGTATTCGCTCATATTGGATGTGTTTGTAAATCAAATCTCACACTCTACACTAAAATGAGAGCGTTGCAGTAGAGCGTGCTCTTTCTGTGGGAATTCATGAATGGGTCATCTGTCAGAAAGTGGATGAAAGATTTTACGAAATATTTTTAAGTTTACAACGTTATAAAGCAGCATTTTCATCACATGTAAGGCCAGACATGTATTCCACTCTTCAGGTCATATATTAGGAAGCTAACATTCGTTCTGTCTCAGTATGAAAATGTTACTCCTGGCAGTTACTGGTTGTAAATACGTTGTAGCTATTAATCTTTATCTTGGAACTAGCTTTAGCGTCGCGCCCGTGTTAATCTAGCGACGCTTAAATCTCCATTCACTCTACAATTTCATTCTACCTATGAAGCTTTTATGCAAGTTTGAACTTGGATGGCTGGCTTTACTTTCAGCTCAGCATGTGGAGCTGTCACAACCACAGACATCCAAAGTCATCAGAGAGAAATGAAAAATACAATTTTTTTTTTATTTAACAACCCTTGCAATTTTACCTCTACCGCTGCGGCTTTCATAACATATTATCGGTGGGTTCTCATGAAATATTCTGAGCAGATGACAGATGCCATATGGGACCAGCGGTTGCCACACAGTTAGAGAAGAGACTAAAAGGTTGTCATAGTTTAATACCTGAGCAGGTGGATAAATCCTGGCCAACAAATCAGGAAAACAGCGCTGAGGGGTTCTTTTAGTGCACTTTAAAAAATGTGGATGCTTTTACCGTTATGTGTCAGTTTATGACGTCTAATGCATTTCAGGACTCATCTTGTGATTCAGTTTGGAAATGTATTTCTGCATCCTTACATCTTTCCCACTACCTGCCTTGTCTGCCTCTTTGTCGGTTGACATCCGACATTTCCCATAATGTCATCGCTATAAAGCTCAAAGAACGCACTCACACAGAGAAATTCTTCCGGTCCTGACAAACAACTGTCTGCGCCATTATTCAAAACACAACATGTTTTATTGCTGCATTGCCTCCTTGATTACTGAGGCTGCCATCAGTGTAGAAATCTGTATCTCTGCCTTCCTCTGTGATGGATTCCTCCCTGTAAACCCATGAACATCTGCTGCGAAAATGGTGTTTATAAGGAAGTCCATCTGACACCAAAGCCTGGCGGTAGCTGATGTTTTAAGATTGCTGAAAATGATTTTTCTTGCAATCACGCTTCTTCGTAGCTGCCGATGCCGTCTCAGTGAGAGAGAGGCGACACTGTGGACGGCTATCAGCAGGAACAACATGTACAAAATGTTAATAGAATGGCCCCAGAACAAGACGAACCAGCAGAGTTGTATGCATGGTATTTTCAAATTTCGATGGTGTTACTTGACATTGGAAACTTACTGATTGACTTGAATATCGGTATCAATAAAGGCACCCTAAAAGGTCCCATGCACCGCAGGTCAAAGTGCTTGTTGGATTGTCAAACTGAGAATCCATACCAAAAACGGCCCTGAGTAAAAGCTAAATGCTTCGTTGGTGGAGCCGTGACGCTTCAAGTAAACACGAGACAGTGAAATACGATGCAGGAAGTCCAGTCTGCGTAATAGATTCATCACTTCGAAGGCTTGTCAGACTTCAAAACACTGCTGTTTATCAGACTATGAGGGAAAAAAAAAGAGAAGGCAAACAGTGGAAAAACAGCTTATCTAAAAGAAAAAGATCCGTCAGGATTGTGGGTGTAAGTGCATTTGATTAGAATATTCTGCCTCTCTCTCAAATAGATTTTTAAACACGCTGTCTGTATCACATGTAGCAACATCTGAACAACCCTCACCTACACACTTTCCAGACGGCAGCCCAAGACTCCATCCAACAGTTTTTATAAATGTCAGGAACCGACAATCATGCCCAATTCATGTCGGAATTGGGCAGGTGTGCGTAGGTGTTTCAATTAATCTCCACAGCTGTCTTTTATCCTTTTTTCTAATGTGTTCACCAAGGTTCAAGACCGGATTGAAATCCTCTTTGTCCACACATTTTTCTTATCAGTGTATTTTCTTTTCAGAAACTGGTATTCAAGAGCAAAAATGTGAGTGCTTGATTGTTTTTTATTTCAAAACACACACAAAAGGGAAAAACATGAAAAGTCTTGTTTTCATTTCTGTTTTCTACTGATTTATTTTTTGTTATAGAAAATTAAAAAATGGAAATCAACTCATGTTTTAAATTCTAATATTCTATAAAAGGATAATCAAATAACCACTAGGTTTTTTAATACCAGTTTCAGAATAGAAAATTCAATTATCGAAAGACCTGAACCCCACTCGTACGATTTAATTAATAAAGACATCAAAGACTTAGTAATTATCCTTTCAGAAATTATTTCTGTGCCTGTGGTAACCACAACAACGACAACGCCGACTATCAACGACAAATATTGAACAAAATGCTTTCCCAACATCACCACGAATAAAGACTATAAATACCAAAATGTGACTGACACCGACTCATATCGCAAGGATTTGTTCAACAGAGCTGCTCTGGAAGGCAGAAACAGTCAGGGATGTGTGTCAAACAACCACAATCTCAGGCATCACAAACGTTTTTCTATTCAAAACCTTTTAAACACTGTAGTTTCTGGGCTGTCTTCATCAAAGGTATCGGTGTGTAGTTTGTTAATAAAATAAGGCTGGGTGGAACGATAGAGCGATCTTAACTGAAACAGATCTCAAGCCTGCGTCCAGACCAGCATGGCCACACTCTAGTATTGACAAATCTATGGCAAAGTTCTGCCCAATGTTCTATCAGACATCCTCTCGAGCCTTCGATCATAGGAACTCTACAATTAACCACCTCACTTTCTCTACCTGTGCAGGCCTTTTTAAAGTCCCTTTGCTGCACCAACCTACTTCTTCCAACTGGTCACTTTGGTGGATTGAGGGTCCCTCTATCCAATGGGAGACATTCAGGGATTACCTTTTACCATTTGGGATTGAAAAACAGATTTATCTTCACTCCCATGTATTGACCTGACTGAAGCATCCATCGGCAGAGGAGCTTTCTGTTGTCTGTGTTTATGTCACATCACTGTATCCTTGACTGCTGACTGGAGCTGGATGAAAAATGTACTTTATTTCATGGAGACATGACAGAGAGGAGATGGGGAAGAAGAGAGAGAGAGTCACAGTCTCTGGTGAGATGTTGATAAAGGTTCTCAGTCATCCAGGTCATGGTCATTATAAGTGCTATATCGTTGGCAACAGGACGTGTTTCAGTTTCTTGAAGAGATGACATGAGAAGATGAGAAGTGAGACATCTTCAAGAAACTGAAACACGTCCAGCTGCCTACGATACAGCACCCAGAACCTAATGGTGAGCTAACCTGAAGTTAAACACACACAGACACACACTCTCCTTGTGTGTCGTCTTGTTCGTCGACCACCCTATCAAATTACACTTTACTTTGAGTGAACTTGTGAACAGAACTCAACAAAATATACAATTTAATACAGATTTCCTACATATTATATCTTTAAGGAGTTGATCTCCTCTCTTACAGTGTCTCTGGTAGAAAGGATCTCCGGCCCTGTGCCTTTATTCTGACAGTAACAACTCATATCCACTGTATCTTTAGAGTTGTGAGACGTCACTGAGGATTGCCCGTCCATTCCCTGCCGCTCGGGATGGCGTGCATTCAGACGTGGTCAGACAAGACATTACACCGCCTCGTTGGATTGAAGCATAGTGAACCCTTAACAAAGCTCTTCTCTGTCTTTACCTCACTGCAGCGTCTTAAAAGATTCATTACACACTAAATGGTTGACTGCTGGCCCTTTTTGGAAAGTTATAAAAAAACTTTTGCTATAGTTGGTACCAGAAACACTATACGTGTCCATAATCATACACACGGTTGGCTGCTCGGGCAGTTCAGAAGCTATAATCACACATCGCATTTTTCATTTGCCTTTCACAGAATGTGCGCTAAGTTCAAGTTAAACACGTTTAACTTTTACCCTCCCTGATACCAGCACAGAATACATTTTCATTCCATTCTCCCATCTTAAAGTCACCCTGCCTGTAATCTTTATTCATGGGATTATGTAATCATTAAGATTGTCTTATGTAAGGTACAATAGGCTGGAGATAAATCATCAATGATCCAATGCAATGCTGCCTTCTCCGTGCAGGCACAACCGCTGAGCCCTGTGGGGGAAGCGAAGGCATCAAACGCAGCCAAAACACGGTGTCACAACACACACACACACACACACACACACACACACAAACACGCAACATACGCTCACATGCAGCACCAACGCACACAATCACAGGAGGGGATGTGAACGACAAGGCATGTAGATGCACGTACATCATACTTGCCAGGAGTCACACATAGACACACACACAAATGCAGACAATCGAGACAGAGTTTGGGTCACCATGGCAACGGCAAAGCCCAAAGGTTTGTTACTGAAACCTAGTTAATTAGAGAGAGAGAGAGAGAAAGAGAGAGAAAGAGTAATGTCGATACTCGAGGGAAAGTGTTTCACCATCTGTTAAAACCCCCATGTACCCGGTCGACTGTGGATCCAGTGTAACTGTGTGTGTGTGTGTGTGTGTGTGTGTGTGTGTGTGCGTGTGTGTGTGTGTGCGTGTGTGTAGTGTCTGAGGTGTTCACACACTGGCCACAGTTGTTGCACGGGCAAAAAAAACAAACACACTCAACTGCCTTCTCCCACGGCGGCGAATACATGGAGGCTAACAGTTTCTTTTCCTTATTGGTATTAGATGACTAATTGGAATAGCTAATGCTGAGCCGCTAAATAAAGCGTGCTAGCATCTGCCGCGGAGACACACCAATTATCGGAGTGGGGAAGGGATCAGGGTGCTAAGTTATACGACAAACAGAGAGCGAGAGAAAGGGAGAGAGGGGGTAGGAGGGCGGGTGAGTTGACAGGGGGAGAGCGGAGGAGGAGAGTGCGAGGTGTCAGGGGGGACGGAGGGATGGAGGGAGGGCTCAGGGGGAGAGAGAGAGAGGGAGGGAGGGGTGACGGAGAGTGAGCGAGAGAGACAGAGACAAAGTGAAAGAGAGTTGAGGGTGGAGAAGGGAGACGCAGGACTAAATTTGCCGGGAACATAAAACAACAAGATGGAGTGTACTTCTTCTACTTTCTTGGGAGGTAAGTAATGACAGCGAGGAGGGGGGG
>CAEMYA010002106.1:454300-515410 GCA_903131615.1 Diplodus sargus
CTCTCTCTCTACCCTCACACACACACGCACACACACACACACACGCACACACTCGCTACAAACACATGAACCCACAGTGGAGCTCGGAGTGGAACAACAGGGTGGGAGATAACTAGCGCACATCGCGGAGCTCCGGTGCGGGCAAGACCGACACATCCTCCTCTTCTTCTTCTTCTTCCTCCTCCTCCTCCTCATCATCCTCCTCATCATCTTCCTCATCCTCTTCCTCCTCGGCCGGGCGGCTGAACGAGACTTAACGCACCCGCGACAAAAAAAAAAAAAAAGATATCTATTAAGTTGAGAGGATGATTTGACAAGGATGCCTTGAAGGGAAGCGAGGCAGAAAATGGATAACAAAGGTACGATCTGTGTCGGGTTGATGACTGTGCATGGAAGAGGGTGAATGGTTAATTCAGGTTCAGGCTGAGAGGTTGATGCTAACAGGCTTTTCTTGTGTGTGTGTGTGTGTGTGTGTGTGTGTGTGTGTGTGTGTGTGTGTGTAATGTGTGTGTGCTTGTTTATGTGGATGTGTGTTAATGTGTGTTGCTACCTGCTGGACCAGAGGAAGAAAAAAAAAAGAGAGTGAGATTTAAACAGCAGGGGCTTCGGAGAGTTACAGGCAGAGGGAGATTAAAGTGAGAGATTATACTTTGTAAAGAGACAGAATTCCCACTTGCATGTTTTCTCTCTCATCGCTCTTTCCTGCTCCCTCCCTTTTATCCCTCATGTGAGCAGCACAGCTTGTGTGTTTTTCAAGTGTGCGTAATTGCATGTGTCCTTCCTCTATGTGTGTGTGTGTGTGTGCATTCGTCAAGACTCTCTCCCAATGGACATGCCCTTCTTACACGGCAACACAAACACACACACACACACACACATACACAGGGGCCCTTGTGAGCTTTGATGCTCCGGACACCAAAAAAAAAAACAACACACAAACAAAATGTTGCGTCATGCGACTCATTCCAGCGAACATCTCACATCTCTCTCTCTCTCTTTTTCTCTGGATGTAAACACAAACATACATCCGACACACACACACACACACACATACAGTATACAAGTACGGGATTAGCAGTCATACGGGGCCATATTGACACGGCAGATTAGAATGAGATTCTCGGGGCCAAAGTGGTACAGAACATGGGATTAAAGAAGAAAGGCAGCGGAGGATGGAGGGATGAGCGGAGAACAAGGGAGGAGGGTGAGAGGCAAAGAGACCAAAAAGGGGGGCAATACAGAGCGAGCGAGAGAGAGAGGGAGAGAGACAGAGAGAGCAGCACAGAACATGAGATTAAAGTGTAATGTCCTAGAGAGGGAGAGAGAATCCAGGGCAAGTCATGCAGTTAGAGGGAACTGCACATTGGCAGAATGTGGAGAGAATAAAGAAAAGGAGAAGGCTGCAGACACTCTTCCTCTATCGCCTCCCTTTTGATCTCCTCTTATTCACCCATCCGACAGCAGGAGAGGAGCGCTGCTTATATAACTCTCCATTTGAAACGCAGCGAGCCCAAGAAGAAGGGGGGAAAACGAACGAAAAAAAATAACACACAATGGGGATCTCGCAGATTGTTAAAATGCCACAAACAAAATTTTTTTTAAAAACACACAACCTGGGCACAGAGGTGCTCCCAGTCAGTACCGTCTCTGTGCATGAATGGCGGTATTTTTCATTTCCTGCGGTCTGTTACAGGCATCATTCAACCGAACAAAGGGCCCCGGCGTCTCACACCTCAGAGGCAGATTGTGTAAAATCCTCAGCAGCACCTGTGTGCAGCTGTCCGAGCTTCTGTCAAGTTTAAAAAACAAAAGGCATGTCGGTGCTAATGTATCGAGCCTAACATGCGGTCCTTTATTGAACTCAAAGAATTATTCCTGACAGATTAATCTCGTCTTTTAAGCAGCTTTTAGTCCTCGCACATAAGTATTGCTGACTTAGCTGTGCCATGAGGTTGCTGATGCCAATTCGAGGCCAATATTAGACGAACAAAAGGTGTCTCATCGAGAATTACCGCAGCATTAAAATATTAACAAAGAGCCGGATTTTCTGCCTTTTTTTTAAAAACAACAAATAAGAGATTACATCTTCCTCAACAGGGTGTAATCCTCCAAAGCAACAGCTAAAATGTGCGCTGTTATTGTTGAAGAGCTGATTTTCTGTGTAGACTTCATATTAATAAGGCTCAGGACTGAATCTGTAGTGACATGGGTGGATGAGGCTGATGAGATTTACTGCAAAACACTTAAACACCAAACACACACTAACAAATCCTTATTTAGTGTTGTTTTGATTCGTAAACCAGCAACTCTAGATCATTTTGGCCACTTAGGCGCAATGTAACAAGCTGCAAACAGAACACTGACACATTATCTCAATATTTATCAGATCTAAATTTATTTGGCATCCTGGAATAGCAATGGAAGCAAAGCATTCACTCTCCTTTTAGCTCGGTTTCAGTCTTCACCGAGGGAAATATCTCCCTCCCTAGCTGCTAAATGTTCATCAGCTAATGACTGCCTGTTGTTTGGTGTTGGGCCTGTAGCATAAAGTGTCTTCATCAAAGCTTTTGTAGTATAAATAGTAACGTTGTGGGCCTTAAAACCAAAACGATAAGCAGGGGGAGGAACGATCTCAGCAAAAAATAACATCCACAATCTAGACCATGATCGCTGACATTAAATACATTTCTACATTTCTTTAGTCCAATGAGAATTTACTTATTTGCCAAAAGGTTTTCTAGCCAGTCTATGGGAGAATCACTGAGAAACACACTTAAACCCAACACATCTACGTCAAATTGCTCTCTGATGAAGAAATGCCTCTAGAAAATGAAGGAGCACACTTCAGATAGTAGGTTGACAATGCAGCGTAATTGCTGTCTCATCAGAGATATTTGGTGTGATTGGCCCTGTTTGCCCTGCCCTGCCAATCATTTGGAAAAAAATGTAACCAAAGAAATCTGTTGTGAACCCTCTGAGGTGTGCACGTTTATTTCATGGAGGCATAATGACGTAGATATGTTGGGTTTTTGTGTGTTTCTCCATGCTTCTCTCATAGACTTTAATGCATTTGGCACCAAAGCAAGATTCTGTGATGTCGCGACCCTTCCTTCTCTTTTAGGTTCCTTGGTTATTCCTGCTCTGCCCATAGAGTTTACATAGTGATGATTTCACATGTTTTTGAATAATCTTTGTCAGCTCAGAGAAAGTTGTACTAAAATAACACCTCTATGGACGGAATATTCAAAAGAAGACTTAACTGACCTTGTTTACAGTTTGAGATGTTCTCTCAACCATTTTACAGACTCAGCAACACTCATATGTAGGTTATTTGTACATTCACATGCATGTTGCATTGTTGACAAACACCCAATGGAGAGCAGCATGAAGTAATTTATCTAGTCACCTCAGCCGTCTAGTTGGCTGCATCACTCAACTGTTTTGGATCTACTAGTCAATGAGAGTATGTAATGTTTAAATACCTTAAATTAAATACCACTATCTCTATGATCTGCTTGAAAAGAGTAGATTGCTGACACCTTATAGATCAATCACGATCTAAAATTGTCTCCCCGATATCGAGCTGAAAGACAATAAGGCAAAATGTAAATACAGACTCATAATTTTATGTGACTTCTATATTATTACATCTTGTTTTCTATTGCTAGTATGAAGATTTAGAACCGATAAATAACTGAAAGCGCTGTTTTTATTCCATACGGTCAAATGTAAAACCCCTGTAGTTTTCCCCTCGGGGGTCAAAACCCGCTTTCCTTTAGCAGCGAGGGCCTTTTTCCCTGGCGGCCATTTGTTCAGTTTACCAGCGAGTGATTGCACGGAGTGGTGGGCAGCGTTCAAGGCGCTGGGTCAGTGCCCTGTAGCAGAGCAGCAGGAGATGAGTCTCTGTGCTTCAGGTATCTGAACAGAATGCCTACAGTCCGGAGGCTGTTTGACCCTCTTACGTAACGTGCCTACCTGAATGATGTCTGATTCTGTTCATCTCTTAATTAATTATTTTGCAAATCTTTACCTTCATCCTCGTTATAATCTCACACTGTAGCTTCAATGCAATAAAAAGCATCGATTGATTTGGATAAGTTTCAGACGGTCCTCAGCTTTGTTTTCACGCCTACAGTCATGACATTCAGCATTAATGTTTCACTGCAAAATATAAATAATTCAGCTGTGTGAAACCAGGACTGGACGGTTACTGAGCATATCAATGCTCGTCGGCTTTGGCAGGCTGTTAACATTTCCTTTTATTAATGATTCAATATTGGAATTGGTGCCCATCCAAATCAATATACGATTGTAACAAATGGAAGACGTCCATGCTGCCTTTCGACTGGCTCTTCACGGCGGTGAAACCTTGTGCTTTATCACGAAGGTAAATGGTTAAGTCCGGATGAATTGAACCACAGTAGATTGT
This sequence comes from Diplodus sargus, assembly GCA_903131615.1. Lineage (NCBI taxonomy): Eukaryota > Metazoa > Chordata > Actinopteri > Spariformes > Sparidae > Diplodus > Diplodus sargus. The sequence continues at coordinate 458,730 of CAEMYA010002106.1, forward strand.
GCTTTATTGATCAGCAAGAGGGGAAATTGTCTTGTCATCTTCATGGTCATGGTATTCATCAAAAAGTCAAATGGAGGATGTGTAGTATATTGTGCCCAATAGTGAACTACCATATATTTACAAAATCTAAAAGAATATGTGAAGGTATTCTCTGGCTCCAAAAACCTTTTTACTCCCTCCGCATACAAGAAGAACAAACCAAAAGAACAGGGGTAGGAGGAGAGCGCCTGCTATATATACTGTTTGCATCTCCAAATATACCTGCGCATTAACGTTTCCAGGCACCCCACCCTATTAAAGCCTGTGTGTGGGAAACACTGCACTTGGAGCCATATTTATAGTTCAACCCGCCCCCAAAACAATGATTTCATAACCGTGTCCTGAACAGATTTACAGAGCCTCAGACTGAGACACTACCCAGCGTGATTTACTGCGGATTACAGCACATTTTCTCATTTTTCACCAAACACTAGTGGAACATGAAGCTCATTTATATGTAAACAGTCAAACTGACAAGTATGGAGTCCAACCTAGCGCTTGCACTGTCCCGGATTATAATAAAAACAGAAGTTGATAAGAAAGTAAAGCTCTAACTCTAATACAAGCGATAGAAAATCATAACATAAATGGTGGCTGTGTGCCCTTATTATGTCATGGGCTACTCTGATCATATCTGTCATGCTATGTGAAAAAAAGAATAATTGAAAGTGTGAGGATGAAATAGCCCTAACTGCAGCAGGACAGCGGGCCGGCTCATAAAATGACAAAGGCCCCATTTATACCAGGTATTAACATGTGATCTGTATCTGGATGATGACATTCAATCTATGGGCCTTTGCATTTACATCCGCTGTTTAACAAGCATTCTCATTATCTGTATTCTTCCCGCATTGTGATCGAATCTCAATAGAGCTCAACAGCGACCGCCTACCTTTTTGAACAGCTGCGAATTTCCCATTCATTCACTCCATCGACGCTTCAGAAAAAACCTCATACAAAGAGTTTTTAAGCCTGGAACCAAGCCAGATGACTAAAAAAATAATTGTGACCATTAAATATTTGATTGAAATTGAAACAAAGGAAAATTGGACAACAGAATAAAGACTGTGTACATAATTATTTAAAGAATGAAGGACTGCTCATCATTGAGAACGATTCCTTTTTGACTACTTTAAACTCACACGTACTGCTGGACAGCTTGACCTGTAGTGATTTTCATCCTGGAAAAGTTTCCAATGGCTCAGAAAAGGGAAATCATGGTTTCTCTGTGGTAACCTGCCCGTTGTAGCAGTTACTCGTGAACCAACACAACTTTCGAAGGTGTAGTAAACATTCAAATGGTCGCAATTCATGACTGTGGGTAATAGACGTGGAAAACACAGTGTAGGATATGATGCATGACTCTACGATAATTAATACATTACGAGACAATCATCTAACAATATCCCTACAGAGGGAAAAGTGTAGGAATTATGTATTTATTCACTCCATTGTTGTGAACTTTTGCAGAAAATCAAATCAACATATGTAATGCAGACAAACAAACTATATTTGGCCCCAGTCTTTCAATAATAATATCGGGAAAATCTCCTCTCGTAGGTGCCATAGTACTAAAATAAAACGTGAGGTTGATATAGTATCATATAATCCAGACTTGTGGCGACTATATGAGTATGTGCATCATAATTTCACCATCTCACAGCTTGTGAGAAGTTTATATTGGATGGTGACGACATGATGGCTAATCATTCATATAACATAACTTTCTGTGAGGGAAATCTTGCTATTTACTAAACCTATTCGTATGTGTGGCTATAATCAACATTTTGATGATAAGAATGTATCAAATGATAATGTGAAAACAATGTGACAATGTGAAACACCTGAATCTGCAGCCCCCTCTCAGCCTTACGAAGCTTCAGACCGAGTTTCCGCTCATTGTTAAGCTGTCGAGCAGCGACTGTGCTGTTTTAGTTTACTCTCACCGCTTTCAGAGTGTTGTTTTTCAGCCACAAAGGCAGCTGTTTCCAGTAAAAAGGGCTCTTAAAAACCCATACGCTACCTGCTCAGCAGCAAACAGCAGACAGACACAGTTGGCGATGAGCTGGTGAACACAGTGGAACATTTAGCAGCTAAAGAGCCAGATATTTCCCTCAGGAGTCGGTAGAGACAAAAAAAAACAGAGATAAAAGAGAGTGAATACTGGGCTCACGTTCAGCAGGTAGCCACACGCTTCAATTACTTCTTGCATTAACATTTATTTTCCCGTACCCACACAGGATATCCAGATGCATTTTGTGTGCCAGGTGTAGAACACACAATAAAGTTCATATGTTTTAACACATGCCAACAGCTTGAAAACCCATACACCAGTAAAATCCACTTTTTTCCTTTTGATTTTCCTCTTTGCTTGAAAAGGCAAAACAATCCGAAGGGCTTAAAATACAAAAGCACATGCATTCATTTCCAAATTGATTCCACGTAGGCATCGTCATTGTCGTAGTTTATGCCTTATGCAATCTATTGTAGGAGGCAGCGTGGCTCCAAAAGCAACTGTGCTTTTATGTAATTGAGGTTATGCCATGTTTTGGCTGAGAGTGTCCCCGAAAAAGACATAATAAATAAGATCACCCAAGAAAAAACCTGCAATAAATATATATCCCACAGGAGATGCCAGATAGGAACATTAGAGAGATGCATTACACAAGGGAAGGTTTTAACAATTTAGGAGGCTTTCTGACACACAGCCATGGACATATACACACACACAAACACAGCGGCTTTGCATTAGGCTGTGTTAAATTGCATTATGGCTTTGTGTCCGTGTGTGTGTGTGTGTGTCCATTTGTTGGAGCAGAGGAAGAGTGTGGGAGATGCAGGCAGGTCAGAGAGAGTAGGAGTCACACACAGAGAGCAGTTCAGAGATGTGCTTTTTGTTTGTGCAGCGCTGATGACTTCAGAGCGCTGAGGCGCTGTTCCCTCACCTGCCTTTAAACCAGCTACAGACACCTCCAGAAAATACTGGACCTTTGATTAAAATACTGCGAGTTAGGAGCTGAATACTTGGACAAACAATAAAATAAGATGGAGAGTATTCTCACACAGCTTTCAACCTCTAAGACAACAGATGCAGTTAGCGGTGCACCTCACACAAACGAGCCGTTGTCGATAGGCGTGTGTCCCGAAGGTTAATTAAAGTAATTACAAAAATTATCGGTTGGTATCCCCGCCAGCTGAGATTTCTGACAAACTGTGTTTGTTGCCGAGGAGAGTGTGTCAAAAATAGATGCCGACAGAAAATACTTTGTGTTGGAGATAAACGCAGCGGTGAAAGGAAAGATGTGATGGTCTGGATGAAGGGTTCATTTGATACAAAGAGTGATTTCCTTTTGATCGTGCTTGGATCAAAGGCTAATGGAGAGGGATAGGTATGAAAGTATTAATTAATAAATCAGCAGGGGTTACTGATTATTTGGGGAATAAAGGGATATTCGTCATCTAATTTCTCTACATGGATTTTTAATGTTGTGTTACTTTGGTAACCACAGTCAAAAACACTTGACTGCTTGTTTCCCTCAACAGCGAGAATCGAGGATTTGATGTGCAGGATCAGAACCAGAATAATAATTAGAACAACTGCCCAACTCTTTCTGCAGGCACATAATTTAAGCCCCTCATATTCGGCCAAATTGCATCATTCATTGAGCCACAAGCTCCAGACTGTCTCCATTTTCCAATTTTGTCTCACTTGCACCACAGTTCACATCTGTTGCAGCGTGTGGCCTGCAGCAAAAATTAGTGCTGCAATGACATGTGGTGCGTGTAATTCATCTGGAACTTGTGTGCTTTTGTTAAAAAAAACTCAATTTTAAGATTTGGGGACTTTCACCAACTGCGTGCCTTTGATGGCAATGTTTCCCCGACTTAGCCCACTGATTAATGACAACAGTAATGTGTCTGTGTCTATTTAATGTAGGATAGTGTCTAATCTCCACCTTTTACATGCTGAAGTTCCTTTTGTGCTTTTACTGCAGTGGGTAGATATCTCGGGGCTTTTCAGAGCTCAGCTGTCTTTTATGTAGTTGTCTGTGCTTGTTATTGAATGTACAATCTTCACAGCCAGTGAACCACTATGGCTAGAAAAAAAAAAAAAAACTACATTTTGTTTACCAAAACCAATTTTGGACCAAATAACACACAATTATGCATAATAACTCAACTGTTTTTGGAAGCTACAACCTTCACAAGAACTGAAAAGCCTTCATTTGGATCGAAACAAGCATCTAAGTGGACCCGAATGCCAAATTACCACTAACTACCATGGCAACAAAGAGTGAAAGCAACTGTCACGCTCAGCGCACTATCGGAGATGATCAAAAAACAGAATAAACATGTACACAAGCCAATTACCGAGGTGTATTCCGAAAGTGTCGGGCTTTTTGCATAGCGTGACAAGATGCCGCTTGATTGTGAGGTCGCCTCGCAGGGATATGTGTTTGACCCGATGTATTGAATTCCAATAGATCTCTCAGGTATGCAGGGATCATGTTAGACGCTTGAATAAGCTTTGATAATTACCCTATGGCCTTTTCTGGAGTGTGCTCATTCTCTCTTTATAATGAGGAACAAAGGTAAACAAAGCCAAAATGGAATGACTGCTGGCTCACTAACAGGCAGACTGGCAGGAGCGGCATCGCTTTTAGTTCACTCGCTCAATCAGCAACAGCGCATTTCACACCGGTAGTTTTATCTTTTTTTTTTTGTCTTTCTTTTTAAAAACTTCAGCTGCTGTGAGACCATTTATTTTTTTCTCCTCTTCTATAGATAATAATGAAATGGAGAGTGGTGGGGAATAATAGAGAGCAGAGAGATAAAGAGTTGGTGGGTAAAGCTTGTCAGCTGGATCCCGACCTTCAGTGCCGTGCGCCTTAGCCTGCCACCAGGAGGCCACACGTATTTCACATCTTATTGGATTCAAAATGACTTGTTTCGTCTGTCGTTGCAAGCGCACACACACATCCACAGACACACACGCACACAAAGGACTCCAGGGATTCTGCTCTAAAGGCATAAGTACTAAGTTCAACCTAGCGAGAGTTATTGTGACCTATCTAAGAGTGCCTTCTGGTGGGCTGTTGTGTATGTGTGTGTGTGGGTGTGTATTAGTGTGTATGAGGGTGTCCGGCCCCGTAAATTGCCTGTCTGTAGATACTTCCTGTGCATACCTCATTCTGAGCAAGACACAGAGAGAATGAGAGAGAGAGAAAGAGAGAGAGAGTGTAAATGCTTTGAGCTGGAAAAACCCTCAATCATATTTAATGGGATTATTTATCCACATACTGTCATGAGACGATGCGTATGCATGCTGGGCCGTGTGTGGAAATGTGTGTTCTGCTGAGAGATGGGGTCTATCATAGCATCTCCCGGCATATAATATTGCAGGCAGATGGGTGTGTGTGTGTGTGTGTTTCTTTCTGTGCAGATAAATGTAGTGCGCTCCTGCTGCGCTGATAGAGAACGGTGTTAGGCTGATATAACAGGTCAATTTTAAAGCTGTTTATGTTCCATTTAGACATTGGCCAGGTCACATCGTCCAATGCTGATGTGACGGAGGCTCCTGTCTTTAAGCAGCCCCTGAATATGCTTTTACGAATATTATTTTCTTTATCGCAGATGGCTAAAGGAGAGAAATCATTCCAGCATGCTGTGGGAGGATTTTTACTCGCAGCTTCAGGGGTGTCAGTCTGTAAAAACCTGCAATGAAAACGCGCCTCGCCCTGCCTTGAGGAGCTGCCAGCCCACCTAAAAAAGCTTTCATCTGCGAGGGGGTTTCACTGGTTTTTCAGTGTCCCCTGTCTAATTGCCGTTGCAGGAGGGTTTTTTTTTTTTTTCAGTCCTGCCAAGCAGAACATTCTCTGAATCTTTTACTCTACTCTCAGATTTTTTTTAATTGAAAGATATGGATTTTTTTTTTTTTCCGGTCAGCCGCCCGCTTTGGCCAGATAATGTGAACACTCATCATTAAACCTGCATATTTGCCTAACCGTAATTGGAGGTGAAGTGAGTGGGTGAAGTAGCCGGACTCACGCTGGCAGCGCTGTGAATATATTGTCAGCACCCAAGGCCGCAGCCCTCAGAGAGCCCCCGGAGAGATAATACAGTTTATTTACCGCTTATGCATAAAATCTCGGTGCTGTCTCTGTTGCCCACAGTGCGAGGTCTGACTGTTTTAATTATTAGCTGCTGTGTTTAAAATGAAGCCGCCAGCATTTTCATTATTCGCACCGTATTTATGCAAAACACCTTCACTCTGGGTGTCGTGTGTGTGTGTGTTTGTCAGCTCATCTCCACTTTCGTTTCTTCTTTTCTCATCACTGCCTCTCCCCCCTTTCTCTCTCGTCCCCGCTGCTGTCCTGCCTTTTCACCTCCTGTCTTCCACTCTTAAGCCGGTCCCCACCTCCTCCTCCTCCTCGACCTCCTCCTCCTCTGATGCTCTCTTTTCCTCTCTCCAGCAGCGCTCTCTCTCTCTCTCTCTCTCTCAGAGTCTCGTTTACTCCCTCCTCGGCTGTTCATTCCTTCTTTGGAGACCGGTTTCCTCCGGGGCAAAAACTCTACAGCTCATTTTGTCTCCCTGTCCGCCTCCATCTACGCTCCCCTCCTTCCATCCCTCTTCTTTATCCTCTCTCTTTCACTCCTTTCACTCCCTTCCACAATACAATAGGTTTCAGGACCCATCTATTGAAAATTCCCATTTGCACTGCCTGCCTCTCAGAGGCTTGCTCTCATCTTATCACTGCTGGAGTTTTGTCCTGGCTGCTGCTCAGAAGAAGCAGAGGAGGAGACGTAGAGGGGAAGAAAGGAAACAAAGCGAGGAACATTGCCACCACACACACACACACACACAGAGCGAGAGAGAGAGAGAGAGAGAATTGGGTAGCAGGGAAGGATTTAATTTAAAAAGTTTATCTTTGATTTTCATGCTCTGTCAACAATTCCTCCAAAACAGTGAACTGAAATGAACTGAAATAACCTGAACCCACATTTAAAAACATAGGGTTGCGCATTATAAAGCGTATTAACAATGATAGCGATGGAAAATGTAATTGATGAGACATTTAGATGTCACCTTCATGCATTAACACAGAAAGCATGTAAAAAGGTGTTGGTGATAAACAAGATAACAACACCTCGGCAGCTTTGGCTACTTAAAGTGGAGGAGACAGTCTCGCCAACGTTACTTAAAGGAGCCCTGTGTGGTTCTTTTATCAAACAACGTTATGTTTACATTCAGTGTCACTCGCATTAATGCACGTTATGGTGCTCGAGACTTGAAAAAGGTGCTGAATGCATTTGACTCCTCATAAAACATTTGCAATAATGATTTGAAATCCCACATCGTTGTGTCCATTTTCATTAGCTAGCAGTCTATCGTGCTGCCTTATTGGACAGTCGCTACGTTCATTCGTACATTAATGAAGGCACTTGCATAAAACCATGCAGCAAAAATGCAACTTACATCAACTACTTGTACTGCAAATGCACATGAACCAAAAAACAAAGAGGACTTGATTAGAAAAAAATTGCTCCTCTTTGCAAGTATTGGTCAAAAACTTTCCAGGAGCGACACATGTTTACTTTCAATGAATAGCAGGGCTTTCCCAAGGAGAGGTTCAATTTGAGCATTTGAGAAAATATTTATAGCAGAAAAATGAAAATAATAATAACTAGAACAAATTCTCTTTGCATATGTAGGACCCCCTAATTATTAAAGGGGCCTCAATGTAACAATTTGTGGCACTTAATGTATTAATCACTTTTTTAATGGCCATATTTGAGCAGATTACATGAAAAATGAGACCTTCTCTGACTCTCACAGATTCTTATACAAGCCTCTATGTGTGGGTGATTTCTTTAAGTTGTTCAATGCTACTGGAAAGTGGATTTCTTTGTAAAGGACTCAGGTCAGGTTCTTCATGGCAGTCAAAGGATGTGACCTTATGAATTTTCTCAAGTGCCTCTTTCCGCTCCACTAACAGACAGCAACAGTCGCTAACGTTAGTTTACAAATAGAGTCAGCATACATGAACTATCGACCGGATTCCACCACAACAGAGAACTTCTACAGACCCCCTTTAATTATTTTTTTATAATCTAAGCACCACCAGAGCAGAGGTGTCTGCATTCTCACCAGTAATTAGACACATCCGCAGAACAAGCAGCAGGGCTCTCACAGACAAACACCTGCAGTCAACCATATTATTACTATTCATCACATGTTGTTGAATTTCCAACGTTGTAATCTCAAAGTATTCTATACCAAGCAGAAATACCAATTTAAAAATAATTTAAATTTTGATAAATATCAACAGCAACTAATATGAAAAACAAACTTTCTGCCAGTTTGTCCCAGCTCAAATAAAAAGCAGCGATAATGAAAAGAGAGAAGATAAACTAGTACAAAGAGAGAGAATCTGAGAAAAGAAACAGCCAAGGAAAGAAAAAGAATGACAGCTAGAAGATGGGCGAGGAAACAGAGGAAGACAAGCACGGAATCTAAATGTTAAAAAAAAGAATAGCGAACATGAGGAAAAGGTGTTGAAGGGGGATGAAAGTTAGAGAAAAAAACATGTCAGAAACCTTCTAAATAATCTACAGACGCTGTTTAACACATCAGCAGCATGAAGCAGTCAACCTACTGTATAACCAAATTCAGAGATAATTGACCTCAACACTATTCTGAGTGAGAGGAGAGAGATGGAGGGAGGCTGAGAGAGACAGAAGCAGAGACCGTAGCATGGTGTGAACCACCATAGAGTGTAAGTGGGAGGTAGTGTTGTCACAGTGCATAATGCTGTTGCTATCATTATCACTGGCTGGAAGAACAAAGAACAGAGAGAGTGTGTATGTTTCTGTGTGTGCGGGCCCGCAAGGAGGGAGAAAGTCAGAGAAAGTTCAACAAAAATATGTGTGTGTGTGTGTGTGTGTGTGTGTGTGGCCATGTATAGGAGGCTGTCTCTTTGTACGAGTGGGATGGATCTGGAGAACTTTGCATGAGTGTGTATTTGTGTGTGTGTGTGTGAGGTGTCCATTTTAGGGGAACAGCTGCTGGTTGAGGCTGGTGGCGCACAAAACCACCCAGGCACAGATCTGCCTTGTGAAGCCGCCAATACCAAAATGTTACTGACACATTCGTCCTGACATTTGTGGCATTTTCTTTTTCCCTGCATGTGTCCGAACAACAAGCATTTTGTCATTTTTGTACTTGCGTCGCTTTAGTCAAACCGTAAGAGTAGTCGGCACTTAGCTGTAAATGGAAAAAAAAAGAAACCACAAAGGAACAAAATGTCACTGTTGATTATACCTTACAACCAGAACAACCTATTTGTATCAAATGTGTGATAAAAGTGATACAAACATTATTACATCACTGCCACTTACAAGCTACTGTACTGCCGTGTTAAAGGAGAGCACTTAAATCTCTCTAAATGTATTTGTGTCATTCCTGAGTGACTGAGATAGAGTCGGGGCTGGATCCAAATCTGGATGATGCACTAAGCGGTTAGGCGGCACGAGTGTCCCACGTTCCATCCAATCAGATTATCGGGGCAGGCTGGCTGGCTTTGCCCGCAGCCAGTCATGGACTCTTCAGCAGAGAGAGCGCCCTTCTCACCGGCACGACTAACGGAGGATGCAAGAGCGTCTAACATCCAGGCTGAACAGTTTCCTGGTGATCCAAACATTTCCAGTATAGAGCGCCGAAAAAAAGACAGAAGTGAACATTTCCAAACTACATCTTGATATCTGCTTAAATATCCTGCTTCACAATCCATGTTTGTTTTCAAGAACAACATTTTCAGTGAGGTCATAAAACTGTTTGTTCTCCGGCTCGCTGCTCATAATGGAGGCACGCAACGGCCTGAACAGGTCGCCAGACTGGACCAAAAACTATATTCATTAAAGAAAGCTGATAATAAAAATAAGTAATTTTAAAGTATGCTAGAAAGCTTCTGCTTTTTTTTTTAGTCTCTAACCATTATATAAATGTATCTTTTAATGCTAAAACAAATGAAAACAGGTCAGGTCACACTCTGTATAGGACCACTGTGGCTCGTGACTTATTCTCAACAATAAATATATTTCCTTTTGCTCCCGTTCTGGTAGTTCCAACGCTGCCATGGGGTCAGTGGCAGAGTAATATTCTTAATGATGAGCAAAGTGTGCCGATCTGAGCACATTCATCAGGTTGCTTGGTTGGAACTTCTGGTAACAATGTCCATAGTTTAAACGTCATGAGCCACGTAGCGTTTCTCTCCAGCAGAAGGAAGATGGATTGAGAGAAACAAAATGCTGCATGTTGGTTTTGATGGACATTAGCTGTTAGATGGAAACATTAGGCTGAAAACACAAACAGCAAACAAGCTTCCGATGAGTAGGCTGATAACAACACAGCACTGAACAGCAGGAGTCAGAGTTCGGACTCTCTGCTCCCACAAATAGACTTGTCTGTCTCTGTTATGATGGTTTCTGTCTGATAAAGCTGAGGATAGCCAGATACGGTCAGAACAGGCTCGTTTCATTTTGAGTCAACGCCACATACACCGACCTGCTGCTGCATCAAATGCGTATTAATCCACATCTGACAGCAGTCCCAGACGCATGCACCATTTGCTCATGTTTGAGTGTCGAGCTGTTTTAGGAAAGCATTTCATCTTTATTCTCTTTAAAATTAAATCACATAATTGCAATGTGTTTCTTCGGGCTTTTGTCTTCATTAGCATCAAGTTGGCTCGGAGCAGAGAGCCCGAGCCAAGTTGAGAAGGTCAGAAAGTGGCGTGAGACAGACTTGTTGGTTTTAATCTTTTCTTGGAATTCATTAACAGTGAGGAAAATGTAGATGAACACGCGCCTTGTGTTTTTAATCGTTTGCCTGCTGCAACTAATTGATGAGGAGTCCGAATTAGTGGCAGAAGTAAAGCCAATCCCCGGTGTGCGTTACAGCCGAGAGCCTCCCCTCAGATTGTTGCTGCTTATCCCTCCTCCGTCGCTCCCCTCATCGCTCTCTGCCCCTCCCTCGCATGCTAAATGGGAGCTGTGTGTTGCTGCGTTAGAAAGCAAGTCACATCCCTCTCACTCTTCTTTTTAGCCCCTCTCCGAGTCTCTCCCTCTCTCTTTTTTTTCATTTTCCACCTCTACCTTGCTCTCTGTCTATCCTTGACACTCTCTCTCCGTCTTTTTCTCTCTCACTTCTGCTCCCTCCACGCCGACACCCTCGACTGAGTCCGCCAGAGTCACGGCCTTCAGAGCCTGACAAGAATTCAGTGCCTGCACAAGTGTGTGTGTACGACTGTGTGTGTGTGTGTGAGTGAGTGTGTGTGCGCATATGTGTCTCCAAGCATAGATGAAATATGAGCTGTTAAATATGAATGCTGGGTTATGTTCCGATGCCATGTAGTCACGTCACTCACGCGTGGAGGAGTAGTAAAAATGGTCATGCACACATGGTGTTGGCTCAGTGTGTTTGACAAGTAACTGAAGAGCTTCTGTGGTATTATTCTGCATCACATTTGCTACCCATTTGTCTGTGATACCACGCACGCACACACACACACACACACACACAAACACGCGCAGAAGCAGGCCCTGAATTCAGGCTTCGCTGACTTTAAACCTTGCTCAGGCTGACAGTAATTTCTGCCTCCAAATTACATTCCAATGGCTTCATAAATCTGCTGCCTCCTCCTCCGCCTCTTCCCCCCCCCCGTCTTCCTGCCTCTGCTTCTCTATCTTCCCCTCTTTCTCTCTGCCACCCCTCGTCTCTTCCTCTCTCCCATTTTACTCCAGCCTCACTTCATTTTTCCTGTATAAACCTCCACCCTCCTCCTTTCCATCTCCGCCTCTATTTCACCATCTCTCTTTCTCCATCCACCCCCCCACCCTCTCCTCACCCCTGTATCACTTGTTTTCTCGTTTCCCCACACTCCTTCTCTCTGGCACCGGCTCAGTAAATGAGAAACAGGGAGGCAGAGATGGGGTGGTTACGTGTGCGGGGTAGTTAAACAGTCACGCACAAATAAATCCATACAGATACATGCGCCCACAACACAAATGTACACACACACACACACACACACACTCACAGATGTGCTCTGGAACATGGAGAAAATGCAAATACACACAAACGTGAGCGCACATCCACAGTCAAACATCATAAACAGCACATTAGTCTTTGATTGAAAGACAAGCACTTGTGCTGCCGTATATTTGCAGAGCCTCTAAAATGACTTGTGCACACACACACACACACACACACAGAACTGCGAGTGTACACGTGTGCACACACATTTTAATGAGAGTGTTCATTTAACAGATAGTGCCTCTAGGTGAAATAATTGCCAATGTTGGGCCCTGATGGCTGGTCCAAGTGCTCTCAGGCCAGTTGTCTTTATGGGCCATGGTGGGCCACGAACACACCCCTCGTCTCCCCGGCTGCCGCTTTAACTGCTGCTCTGCTGTAGCCGACACACACACGCGCGATGAAGACACGGCCATAATATGCATAAGCACACATTGTCGACACCGACTTACGCATTAATACCGAGCACACACATACACACGCGCCCAGGCAGAGGCCAGCGGAGAACAATAGGGCCGTCTGACAATGGGGCTCTGAGGAATTCTCTCCTCCATATTAATATTCAGCAGAGTGGATGTGGAGAGAGTGTGTGTGTCAGCAGGGACGCGTGCTCATCAACCTTACTAACACTGGGGTTAGGCAGCCACATGATTACAAAGTGCTCAGACTTTGGTCCCCAGCCCCAGAACTATTAATCCCTAGCTCCTACTCCCTCACTTCCTATCTCCTAGCTCCCCACAGTGCACACGGCGAGCACGCTGCCAAGCATCGCAGCTGTCACTTTTCTTTGCTTTCCATTTTCTGAATTATTCCGAACAGCCCTGCAAAGGGGTGGATGGAGATGGAGATGGAGATTGGATGTTGTCAGTTTTCCTGCTGCCACCCACAACAGTGTTTCAGATTTGTGAAGGTGCAGCTTGAAGGTCACCCGGGAGAGAATTTGCAAAACACAAAAATGTAAAAGTTTTTTGGGTCATTTTTGATGAAAATGGCAAAAACAGCAAGTGATGTAGGCTTCTAATAATAATAATTCTAATCTTATTTATAATGCACTTTTCTTAACAAGGTTACAACGTGCTTGTACCAATAAAATACTTGACATTTAAGTTAAAAGACAAAAAACATAGACAGAATCGGGCATTAAACCAGAAACGCAGGCTGGTGATCAGACTAGCAGCATGATTGGTCTGTTAAACAACAGACTGTAGTGTAATGTGCTGCATGTATACACTCAATTTGGCTGTTTACCAGATTAATATACTTCTATTAATTTGTGGTTGGACAAAATCTCTGTCATGTCCTTACCTAATTCTTTAGGACATTTTTTAATCAGTCGATGTGGACAAACTATCACTAACAGAACTAGCATGCTAGTAGTAGAACAACAGAAGAAGTTCCCCACATGATGCCACACAAACGGGCCATGAAGCCTTCGTTACCAACTAAGTCATTGTTGACAATAACTAAAGCTACATCAGAGGACCTCAGGTTATAACCCGGCACACATGGAAGCAGGAGCTCAGTGAGGTAGCCAGGTGCCGGACCGCACAGAGCTTCAAAAGTTAACAATTAAAATCTTGAAATCAGTTTGTGTTCTTAGCTTGTGTTTTATCTTTAACTACAGGCTGCGTTGTCCCATTTCCACTTGTATCACCTGATGTCAAAACAAAGATGTATGCAGGGGAATACACCTGTAGTTCCAGACTCCCCTGTGTATATACTAAAACCATCTGTATGCCTAAATCTTACAAGGTGACCACTAACGACGCACGTATAAACACAAGCCATATTCCTGTACATATGTTGCCTCCATCTGGAAAACTGTAAGAACACGAAGCGTTTACAGCACATATTAACACATCTGCACACTTTTCGCCAACAGATGCGTGGCATAAAATGTGTCACCAGCAGTATTAGTCATACTGGAGTAAATTTCTCTCCATTTGTTCTCCCTGTTTTATCAACAGCCTTCTCGATTGGCTCCCCCCCCCCCACGAGGGAAAAATGCTAATATCTGATTGTCATTGTACAAACGAGAGAGGAAAACAAAACAGCGAGCGCATTTGGTCTACAGAGAAGCCACAGTGAAAGTCACGTACTGTAGCGTGCCTCTGGGCTGCACAGTTGTCATTGACTGGCTCACAAGAGCAGAGTGATTTCTGTCCCCCTGAGGAGCGAGACGTTCTCTGCGCTCGTCGTTAGGCAGAAAAAATGTCCAGCAGAAAAGACGCACAGCGAACGGTCAGTTGGAAATGTTCCTGACCTAAAACTGTACGGGTCGCCTGCCACAAAGTGTGGGAGCTGCTCTCTTTATTACTGCTTCTGCTCCTCGCTGGTGGTGTGAGAGTTATGAGAAAGTAATATAAGAGGACGTAATACGCAAGAACTGTTTAACACGTTTTAACCTAATGAAAAGAAACTGCCGTGATACTTGAAATGATTCAAGCAGCTTCACCTCTTCACTGTTTTACATCCTTGTAAGTCATCACCAGTTTTTCTTCAGGTCATTATGTTACTCAAGACCAGTGACTGATTTGATCATTTACTCTGTAAAGAACTGTCTTCAGAGCATATGGATTCGTGACATTAATAAAACAAATCACAAACACGCACAAAAATTAATTTAGTCGAATAAAAATAAATGGACTGCTACATGAACATCTGTTGGCTAAAAGAGTTTTAATTCAGGATAAAAAAAACAACATGTACATAAATCTTTCTTTTTTTTTTCTAGGGCCGCAAATCATTTATTTTATTTTATTTATTAATCAAATTCAAAAAAATTATGAACATTCTTTGCAGTTTCCTAAAGGCCCAGCCTGACTTATTTAGATGTACTGTATTTCATTTCTGTATTTAAATCAAAATAAAGTAACAAAAGACGTAGTTCAAAGTAGCGTTGGATCATGGGAGTTGTTGTCCTCACTGTTAAACAACCACCATTCCTGCCGAGAAATCTGCCATTACTCATGCAGTAAGGGTCACAAAACGAGTGATTTATTAAAGTTTTATTCACATTCTGTTTAGTCACATTCGTCAACTGCCATCAAGTGATGGTTTTAGCGAAAGGGAGCCAAATGCGACACAGAAAGACAGACAGGTTGAAAAACAAAAGCAAGCTTTAATAACAAAAGACAAAGGCAGGAAACAAAGCAAGAAATGAAAAGCAAAAAACTGAATAAGTACTATCGAGGAACCAAACAGGCCTGAGGATTGAAACACACAGGATTGATGAGGGACAGGTGAACCTAATAAAGGCAATCAAAAACTTTGGAAAAACGTACGAAGACAGGAAGTGTAAAACAGAACATGATACATGAAAATAAAACCCATAAAATAAAACAGGAAATAACTAAACTAAAACTCGGAACCATGATATACAGTACCATCTGGTCTTTGCCTGGAGATTATAGTGACGGATGACCAAATGAAACGCACTGTTACGCTACTTCAATTAGATTTCTTTCTTCATTTAGGATAAGTTAACAAAATAAAGAAAAGAGTCTCATTATTTTTGGGACATTTCAGTGCACAAATGGTCATTACTGTAGACCATCTTTAAATTGCTTATTTTTTCCAAAACACAAATATATTTAAATTGATCTCAAAGAAGACGGAGAAAAGCTATAAAGAGACTGTACTACTTTGAGTGCAACACCACCGTCGTAAATACAAATCAGTTATGTAACGCCGTGATACGAGCCTCTCACTGAAGTTACATAGTGCAGAAACAAGGGACAGGTTGGCCGAGTGGCTGAGACAGAGACACCATTCACCCTATTACAAGACACTGCACCATCAAAATGATTTTCAAGCTGTTATTCTAAGGTAAAAATGTATATAATGTTGCTTTAAAGTTAATCAACTAAACCTCACAGCTCGAGTGTATTTTCATCTTTTGTCTTTATTCTAAATGCACATAAGGGCGATGTAATAAAACGCACTCAACATCTCAGAGACCACGAACCGTATTTCGTAACTGTTGTTCTGACAAATATGAAGTTTTCTCTTCATCTTCATCTGAATGTAAATGAAAGTGCTGCTCTGACACTTGACAATGTCATTTTGAAAAGATTTCTAATGAGCTCGACTTTAAGGGCAGCACTTAAAAACATCAAAGGCACTGAAATTGTATTAAAGAGGCGTCAGATTCAATGAGAACTCAGAGCTCTTTGAGATCCAGTGACAGCGACAGTGCCATGTCAGGGTGCATCCATTTGCCTTTAATAGGTTCTTTTTTCATGGCTAACTGGTATATTCAGGTGTTGAATAGATAGTGGCTATTGCAAAAAGAGATATTTCCCTTGAAATATGTTATAACTGCTTTGCTTCAATACAGTTGTGACTGACGGATTTACAAACTTTCTGTACTTTCTCTAACTCCTCTCAAATATAGTTTTCAAGCACTTCCTTCTCCTAAATGACGAGTGTCTATCTTTCGCCTCCCAACTCCCGGCCCTCACACGCGCTCCCTAATGCTTCCTATTTCCTCCATCTCCCTCTAGCAAGGCTTGCTTCTGAAAATCCATCACAAAAAAGGACAGCCTCGACATTATACAGATAGAGCCTCACATATTGATGTCTAATGGGCGATGGCAGCGAGCTGTGGAAATGCTGCTGATGTTCAATATTCACATCTTGTCCGATGCAGGCAGACATTTTGCCTGCGGTAGGCAAAGATTAGTGCAGAGTGTTGGGTAGTTTTGGACTAGACACTGCAACCAATTAAGAGGACTGGTTTTAAAGCGACAGTTAGTGTTATTAAAGGTGACGTCTGCTGTTAATACATGACTGATGACATCCAATTAAAACTCTTCATTTGAATTATGATATGACTTCAAAGCCACTTTAAAGCCTTGGACTCCAAAATGCTAAAACGAGAGGATTTAATTATTTTGAAGCATTACAGCATCAGTGGAGGAATTTGCAATGAATGGCCTAAAAAGGGTATAGAGCACTAAACTCTGTATACATCCAGTCTGTCCTTGAACAGGCCATTATCTCATTTCTCCTTACATGCCAATCACAAAGTCGACTCCTTTCGCAAACAACGTCTGTTTAGCATTCCGTCCCGTCTCGAGCTGTTTTCATTACGCATGTTAGCCGCACTCTGCACATATAAATCAGTTTACTGTGCCACAAACTGGATATCAGTCTGGAGCTGTTTTATAAAAAAAAAAGGGGGCAATTTATCCCACCACGCCAACCACCTAAATATCCCCTTAACTGCCACACTCACTTAAACACATTCCTTTCCATTTGTGACACCAGTTAAAACACCAAACCTTAAATTATAGCACGCCGTCACTCGGAGATAATGATCTATGTATGGTGCACGATTTTTAAATGGAAAGCAGACGTGAGCATGTTGACCAACTTCTTCTCAGCTCCGGCGTGTGTCCTTTGGAAATGAAAATGAGGACGCCTTTATTTGTCTCTATTTGTGTTTAAGCAAACAGCATGATAATTTCCCAGTTGGCTATGTAGTCTACTTACTCTGGGATGAAGTGAGCGGGCGAATGTGAGCAGCGGAGCAGTTAATGGCCTGGATGAATCTGTCTCTGTACGCTCAGTATGCCTGATGAAAACCTTATATTTCTAAAGCCAGCGTTCACTGGGGGGTTCGATTTTGCACACGAGATACAGGCACTTAGCGTGTGGTGGTTAATGAAGGCGCCGAAGCTTTGTGTGACGAGAGAAGGAAAAAAAAAACAGATATAAAACGTGGAGTTACCTTAATGGGAGGTTTGTGTCCATTGGGAGCTTAGTGTTGCGTGTATGCAGTGTTGACCTTCAGGAAGTATTTTCACGAGGTACTTAATTTTAAAAGGTATAACCGTTCTGATGGGGATAATTATTTAGCCCGCGCCTTTTAGTAGTCCACATTGTGCCAACGTTGAAACTCAAAATTAAATCTTGGAGTCACTTAAAGAAAGCTGGTACAGAGCAAAGCATTTCTTGTATGCAGCCGCTTAAAAGCACCTAATTATTTTTATTTTTAGACATATAAGCTACTGTGCCAATATTTGAATATATTAATGTAAACAAGTTTGAAGTTAATCAGCATGAGAGATACGTGAGGTTACTGAACTACTCTGTATATTATATTTCTTACCACATCCCCCTGAAGTATGGGTTCTCTTAAAGGGGCACTATGTACTTTTGGAGAAGAAGAGAAAGATAGAAGAGAAAAATCTTATATTATTTTAATGCTTATTTTCATGACGGAATTAACTGAATAAACAAACTGTTCTCTAAGGAAAACACAACTTCATACTGTTTTATGTTGTTTATATTTGCACTTCTAAGCAGCTCTACCTTTTTAGCTTCAAATGGTGTTCTGGGGACTTTATTCCCCTCTAGGATGGCGTGTTTATATGGAAATATATCAAAAAAGAGTTTGAGTTTTTACTTCTGTATTATTACCTTTTTAAAATTGTAAATATCAACCTTCTGAGACTGAATTTCTACTACCTACTGACAACTTAGAGCACCTTTGAAGGCACATTGCCCCTGCGTGGGAGTAGCCACATTAGCTGAGCAATGTGCTAATGCCTGATTCAACAGGCGAAGCTACAAAATAAACAGGAAAGGGGCTGATCACACAGACTCACCACTACAGGTGCAGTCGTTTAAAAAACGCCTTGGAGCCAGGCTGCATGTTGAACATATTTTAATTTTTAACTTAAAACTGCGAATAATGGTTTGTAGGACGCATCACTAAAGCAACATAAAACACAGCTAAACGTACAGCTTAGCAACTTAAGATTTATTTTTGAGAATGCATATGAGTCAAACCTTCGTGTGAAAGCATAATTACGATGAAAGAGGCACTTTTAAGATTTACCGTAGTTTTGTTTTCGGGCAAGCTCATTTTCAATGGAGTGCAGGGGCACTCTTACACTAGCATCAAAATCTCTATTTTAAAACACTAAGAAGGCTCGACACAACATGAAACTTTGCTCGTAGTATCACCAGGGTCTCTACAACACATGAACATGAGCATTGGGAGCTTTGTTTACTAAAAAAAAAGTTTTTTTTGAACAACTCACATTAGCAGCTGTATCACGGCGCACCGCCATCACGGCAGACAAAAAGTGTCGATTCCCAAGTGCACCCTAACAGGCAGGACTCGCACTTGGTCGCACACTTGTGTCAAGCCTTCTTAGCGTTTCAAAAATGGCAATTTTGATGCCCCAGCACTCCATTGAAAATGAGCTTGCCCTAAAACCAAACTACGGTTAATCTTAAAAGTGCCTCTTTTGTTGTAATTATGCTTTTAAACGAAGGTTTGATTCACATACATTCACAAATAAAGCCTTGGTTGCTTTTTGGCGAGAGTTTCACTTTAAAGTCGGGACTACTGACGAGGTGTTTCAGGTGCATCAGAAGTGTTTTGTGTGCGAGAGAGGAGCTTACATGGGTGTGGACTTATAAGTCTACCTGATGAAGAGGACAAAAAAACATGACAGCATAATAGGTCTTGTTTAATAATAAGAGCTAGTTGAAGGGAGAACGGCAGGCTTTCACTGTTCACTGAAGTTTCATTTCTGGTGTGTTACAAATGACCCATTGTGTGTGGTTTAAGAAGGATTTCCCACTTCCTAAATGTCTCAAATACCTTGTTACCCTAATTCTCTGCATCTCCTAATGAAAATTCTAACACTGTGCTTGTCTGCTGTCTCCTCTAAGGGCTGTGTTCACCAATACTCGGACAGCTGTCCTGCTGAAGCTGACGCCAGTCAAGTCTACCTTGAGGATACTAGATGGCGGCCCACTTCTGCTAATCTGTGGAAGAACTTTTCACACCGGGCCACGTGACGGGCCACATACAGTACACACTGGCTTCTGGCTTCGCTGCCTCTGAAGAGAGTCTGTGTGAGCTGGAAAGGGAAGCGATCAAACATTTAAGAGAGAAGAGTTGAGGCTGTAACTGAGAGGGAAAGAGAGAGAGAAGCAGGAGCGGAGACTCTTACCGGACTGACCTGTCCATCACAGCCTCAAACGTACTCATTACCATCTCTGAACTGTGAAATTTATATTGTAATAATTGTTATAATACAGCCAGTAATAACAGAACACAAAGACTCTTTGCTGGATTTTTTGAGCCGTGGAAATCTCGCTTATTCTCTCCTCGCTGCTCAATGATTGAAACCACTACCTGGTTAATCAAGCACGCCACAGAACTATTTCTGAATGACCCACTGCTTGCATGAGTATCCAGGATTGCTTTTGACTTCGAAGAAGGACCCTTGAGCCCTCAACGATCTTCTGACTGTCTGCCCAACTGTAGCATTTGGGCGTGGAGCGGTGGTTTCCGAATTAGGCCTCTGGACGCTTGTTGAAGATGACTTGAGTTGGCAGGCCTAAAAGCCCCTTACCCCAGAGAGAGAAAGAGCTTGGCAGTAGGACACACACACATACAACACACAAATGTGGGTGCCGTGGCGGCTTTGAGCCATGCTGGTGCTGCTACTCGTGGAGCCCTGGAGTACAGGCTATCATCATCCCTATCATCATTCACCCAAACTGAGGAAGATTCAACGGCCCCGAGGAGCGAGGCTACACTTCTGAACAGTTCAGAAAAGCGCTGGGAAACTGAGCTAACACAGAGAGAGATCTGCAGCTACATCCTCCATCGCACAGACAGACACACTAATACTCCTCTCCACAAATCCTTGATACAGGAGAAACAAAGCTGCGGCGGACGTGAAAGGCACAGAGACTGAGCAGGTTAGCAAGCCCTCCGCAACGACATCTGGGTCGCTCAGACCTTTTACACACATTTTCTTTCTGTATTCAGCACAATGAAGAACGCCACACATACGTCTTTCTTTCAGCTACATGATAGGCGTAAAAAAAAAAAGACACGAACACACACTGGCTCCATGTGCCAACAAAGGTTTTTATTTCTGAACATGATTGAAATGTTAGGAGGGGGGGGAAACACCACAAAGGGAGAGGAAGGCGAAAGCACAGGCGAGAAAGCTGAAACCTAGAGGGAGTGAGAAAGAGACGGGGGAATAAAAAAAGGAGAGGTGGGGGGTCTGCTGCATCTAAATGAAAAAGAGAAACTAAGTCTCCATGGAGGAGAGGAGAGAGGAGGTCTGGGCAGGAGGACTGAAGCAGAGCTGATTGATCCGATCTCAGTGTGTAGCAATCAACAGAGGACTGGAGAGGAAACGATAAAAGAGGATTAGAAAGAGATAGAGACAAGGGAGGAGAGGAGGAGGATGACTGCACGGACACTTCTGTACACAAACCTGAGAGTGGATATAATGAAAGATTATGAAGGGGAGGAGGTGGCGGCGGTGGGTGGAATGGAGGGGTAGATAGAGTGAGAGATAGAGATGCCATGAGAGGGAGCGACAGTTGGAGAGCGCGAGCGAGCGAGCCGGGGAGAGGAGACAAGAGAAAAATCTTAAGATCATTAAGAGAACGTGTCGGTGGGAAGCCTTGGCATGTTGGCAAAAAACACACATACAGGTTTGTGCCAAGAGGATATTTATGAAAGGGAAGCAGGGATACTGTGGCACAGAAGCATATGCTAGTTGATATTCATAGAGCATTCCCAATCTGGCCTCAGCTTCTACCTTGACACTCCCTCTTGTGTACATGTGGTCCTCTCCCTTACTTTTTATTTTTCTCTAGGCTGGGAATGCTTAAAAAATAGTCACATTTAAGCTAAAAATACCATTGCAGAAAAAGAGAAAATAAAGTCTGGGTCCATGCCAAGTTGCGTGGCACACTCTCTTCTCACCCTTACGTATCAAATGCTGCCTGTGTTGCGCTGAGACAGGAGCTGGTTGTTGTTGATGCAGACCTCTTTCATACAGACACACTTAAAGATGCACACACAAGCATGTAAAGGTACACAAACGCATCTATTTTTACACCTTACAGAAAAAGAACAGCACCCACTCATTCGTCTTTCCGCAACAAATTCAGCTGTTACTGACTCAAGTCTGCACTGCCAAGAACTCACTTCCCCTCTCTTCCTCTGACGGACTGTCCAACTCTCCATCTGTCTCCTTGCCTCCATAACTCCCCCCACCTCCTCCTCCTCCCTCCGTCTCTTCTATTGTTGCCATCTCTTGTTTGCTTTGCATGGATTTTGACTGCAGCCAAGGGGCAATTTTGCATCTAGCACTGAGTTCACATACAAACACATACATGCGTGCACATGAGGGGAGAAAAAAAAATACTTGCCTTCAGAGGATTTGTTTATCAAATGTGCTGTCAAATCATGTCAGGCGTTTCACATCAGGGCACATTTTTCCAGCCCCAGGCTACCCCAAAGAAAGGGTTCAAACAAGAGTGCGCCACAGTGTAATTTCTACAACGTAACTTTTACCACTCGATCTTATTCATCTTCTATAAATAGTGTGCTGTGAACGTGTGTGCACAGAGATCATTTTATCTGAATTGTAAATTCATGTTACTGATGTTGGTGTCAGGGACTCACTAGGAGACAAGTCATAAAACATCGACCAAGGAACGTATTAATGTTGCAGAAAAATGCTTCTCTGTAAAACATCTCGCTAAAACATTTCTGGGGATTTCACGACCACTTCCCTGAATAATTTATAGAAATTTCAGGAACAATAACAACCAAGAGAATGCATGCATTATACATGTGAGCTCGTACCGAGACTGTGTTCTGTATGAGAATGCTTTGTGTTCTGTATGTTTGCTTATTTGTGTGTTTCCCTGTGTGTGGCTATAATATAAAACAGAGGCCTTGTGCATCAGGAATTCTGTTTTTCTTTTTCTCCAACTACTGTATATGCACTCTCTTTATAAATTTGATTGGAGGGTTAGATAGAGTGCAGTCACAACAAGTTTACCACTTCTGTTGTCCTCAAAGCTATCAACAGCAGTGTGGGCAATTAATCTGATTTCCTTCTCCTCGATCTCTCCTCCAGTTTAGTTTCATGTCACTCACTCCATTTCAGTTAATCTCCCCGGAAAAAATGTCCCTCCCTTATTTTCCCTCCCTGCAACTGTCACTGTCCAATTTTCTCCATCGCTATCATCCTTTTGGTTTCACTGATTCTTGTAATATTCCTCGTCCGCTCAATCCACCCTTCATCGCACTCTCTGCCTCTCAATGTCCGTTGGTCTTCTGCTTGGTCGCTCTGACCCATATAATACTGGACAGCCCCTCTAAAGTATGTCTGGCTATTCGTTCCCCAAATCTTTTCCACTTTAGAGATAAAGTAACTTTAAACAGCAAGTAGAAAATACAGCACTTTAGTTAAGCGGTTTTAGAGATCTATCTTTGTCTTAAATGCTTTCGCCAATGACTTTCTACTTTCCCTCAGAACGTAATGAGTTTTTTCTTCTTTGATTTAAGAATCAGTGATTACAGCCTTTGTATTTGTTTTAATCCAGTTTCCCATTTCCTCTCTTTCAATCAGGAGCTGTGCACCATCATGGCAGCTGAGAGTCTTGCTGAGCTCCGCGATTGGCTCTTTCTGCTCCTCCTGTGCCTCACCTTATTGGCTGAGGTGCTGGAACTGGCGGCAGCGGCAATTGCCATGGAGACAGGCGAGGGAGATGAGGGCATTGTTTGTCCCTCGGTGTGCCGCTGTGATGAAGGTTTCGTCTACTGCAACGACCGAGGCCTCAGCATAATTCCTCCACTTCCGCTGATGGCTGCCATTCTCTACTTGCAGAGCAACCGCCTGAGTAACGCTGGGCTACCGCCCTCACTGGAACGCAGCACTTCCATACGGGTGATTTACCTGTATGCCAACCAGCTGGATGAATTCCCTATACACCTCCCGCCTTCATTACGAGAGCTCCATTTACAGGATAATAATATACGAACGTTACCGAGATCAGCTTTGGCCAAGTTACCATTACTAGAACGTTTACACCTGGATGATAACTCTATATCTACAGTTAGCATCCAAGAGCGAGCTTTTTCTGGGACTCCGCGGCTTCGACTGCTGTTTCTGTCTCGAAACCACCTGTCAAGCATCCCTGCGGGCTTGCCAGCGTCCTTGGAAGAGTTGCGACTGGACGACAACAGAATCAGCACCATCCCCACGCATGCCTTCCGTGGGCTGTCCTCCTTGCGACGCTTGGTACTGGATGGAAACCTGTTGGCCAACACACGCATAGCAGATGACACCTTTTCACGTCTCTCCAACCTGACGGAGCTGTCACTGGTCAGGAACGCCCTGCAGTCTCCACCTGTTAACCTACCTTCGGCTCACTTGGTACGACTACATTTGCAAGACAACGGAATGACTCACATACCACGTGGGACACTGGACGGGATGCGGCGACTACAGAGGCTTGACCTGTCAGGAAACAATCTGACCAGTATCCCACGAGGACTTCTGAAGGACACCGAAAGCCTGGAGCTGCTACTGCTGCGAGGAAACCCCTGGTACTGTGGATGCAACCTTCGCTGGCTCCATGCCTGGCTGCACGGCCGGGGGGCAGCGGTGACAGTCAGGGGTCTGACCTGTCAGGGGCCTGAGCCTGTAAGGGGCCAGACCCTCAGAGACCTAACCTCCCTGATGGAGCAGTGCGAAGGCCCCCCTGCTGGTCCCAGTACTGGAATGGGGGTGAACCCAGCAGAGAAAGATGGAGGAGGTGAAGATGGTGTTGGAGGGGGGCAAGTAGTGGCTTCAGTCCCCCATGGCACCACCACCACTTCCTCTCTGCTGGTCCCCACACAAGGCTCCCTCTTCACGCTGCGAGCCAAGCGGCCAGGCCTTGTTATGCCTCTGCCTCCCGGTGAAGGGGGGCAGGTAGCTGGAGAGGCCCTGGAGCTGACTGTAAAACCTCTCTCTTCCGACAGTGTACTGGTAAGCTGGCTGTGCCCCCAGCCAGCACCGTCTTTTCGCCTGTCGTGGCTGAGGTTGGGCAGCAGTGCAGCTCTTGGTTCGATAACAGAGACTCTGGTACCTGGAGAGAGGAGACAATACCTCCTTACCCAGCTCACCCCTCGCTCCCATTACCTCATCTGCTTGCTGCCACTACGGCCGGAGCCTTCCTTTGGGGGTTCTAGCATGGGTTCATCAAGAATTGGCAGCATGGACACGGACAATAAAGACTCGGCCCCGGCCTGCGCTCAGATAGAGACTGGAGAGGCTCTGGTCAACTCAGGAGGGGAGGGGTCGGATAAAGAGGGACAGGACTCTGAACTAACAGCCCTGCCACTGGCTGGGATCATAGGGGGTGCCACAGCATTAGTAAGCCTGCTGTTAATCTTTGGCATCTTCTGCTGGTATGGACAGAGAGCAGGTTACATGTCCGGGGACTCGGGTTCATACAGCAGGGGTCGGGGTGGCAAACAGTATGATGACTATGTAGAGTCAGGTACCAAGAAAGACACTTCAATTTTAGAGATCAGGGCCCCTCCCGCAGGGTTTCAGATGACAGCTATGGCCCATCAGCCCCTACAGCCTAAGCTGGAGGATGTCACCTATATCCACACCATTTTCCCCTCCTCTTCTTCCTCGTCCCAAGCTAATGGGACCTACCG
The DNA here is from genome assembly GCA_903131615.1 of Diplodus sargus. Classification (NCBI taxonomy): domain Eukaryota; kingdom Metazoa; phylum Chordata; class Actinopteri; order Spariformes; family Sparidae; genus Diplodus; species Diplodus sargus. The sequence continues at coordinate 484,367 of CAEMYA010002106.1, forward strand.
GAGCAGCCACGGAGCTGGCAGTCTCAATGGCACCATTCTCAGCCAAACCAGCCACCATCATGTCACTTATGGTACCAACCGTGGCTACAGAGAGGGGGGCATCCCCGACATAGATTATGCCTACACGTGATGATACAGGGGCATGCTCCCTGAGCCACGGATGCCAGGCGCCATTTCTGCAATGACGACCCCTTGGCTGGTGGCCATTTTGTCCTTGGTTTCCAAAGTACCCTCTGTGCCTCTGCTGGTTCAATTCTGATTGGTTTTACTAGGTAGAAAAGACTTATTTCAGCTATGTTGATTGGACATTACTATTGAGTGACAGAAGTAAGTCCTGCTATACTCTAATACTGTATACTGCATTATACAGTAGGCCCTTCTTTCAGCGCTACTTATACTTATAAATGGTTACGTTTTCTCTTTTGGATATCTCAGTGTCTTTCAAACCTACTGTTCTTCTCAGCTCATAATAATACACAGTAACTTATTTGAGGTTGATATATTAGGCTTAGCTGATTTAGCAAGGGATATATTTATAATATGAGGAAAAGGCACTTGATGTGTATAGAGATAGCTCTCATATCTTCCAACCAACTGTAAGCTCTGTGCTGTATAGATAAAAGGAATGACAGAGGGAGAAATCAATGGTTGTTATAACCCACAGATGACAATGCATCATGGTTGACATGAAAAGATGTGTTCCAAGCCCCCTCCTTTCCCTCTAGTTTACTCCCCTCCTTTTTAATTTTTCCTCCTTTCCGCCTCCTTTTTTTTGGCTGAGGCTCTTTCCTTTTATTTCTCTCATCTTTTGTGGTGCCGTGAGCAGAGGACGACTTTGTTCTCGCCAAGGGAGCTGACAGCAGTGATAACAGTTCTGACAGAGATGGGAGACACAAACCACAGCATAGGGAGACTAATGAGAGGGAAAGAAAAAGAGCTAGAGAGTGGTGGTGGTGGGGGTGATGGATAGATGGATGGATGGAGGGATAGAACATAAAATAAGACAAGAGGAGAGATAGAGGGGTGCTGTTTTGGGCACTGACAGAGGTGTGTTGGCTTAAGGCAGAGAGCGACAAACAGAAAAAGAGGGAAAAAAGGAAGATGAGTCGGAAAAGGGCGTGTGACAAATGCAGCAGCGGGAGGTAAGACAGCAGACAAAAGGAAAAGAAGATGGGGGCTCGAGAAGGGTGCGGGCGGGGTAAATAAGAGGGGTGACAACTGGAATAATGTGACACTGTCATCCAAAAAATGGCTCAAGTTTTACCCACAGTGCACCCACTACTGCACTCACAGTGATAAGAGGCTGCACACGTCTTTGCCTGTGATCACTGAACAACAGTTTCAGGGCAATCTCTGCCTTATGAATGATGTACCTTCATCATAACATGGACCTATTTTTAATGCAACATATCATGATTTCAGAAATGTTTGTAGGACAGCAGGAGAGGCTTGGCATGACAATCAGAGAAAAACATCTTAAAAAGTAAAACGGTGGAGATGAGAAGAACAGCTATTAAAAAATCTCCCTTTCAGAATACAGAAAAATTGCTGCATGTACCCAATTTCTATTGTGCTCTGGTCTCATTATTAAATTACATTTTCAAATGAAGAGAAAGAAACCTAATCATACATCTTATTATAGATACCCATTATCTTCTAGAGCCTGGCTAAACCTTCTTAATTGAAAATAAGTTTTAGCAGCTAATAGTTTTGGGGATGGAAATCAGTACTACTCTGGTCCAATTACTCTTTCCTAAGATTCACCTGGAACAATAGATCTTTTCAGTTTAATTACAAAACTTGTAGCTCTTACTCATGTTTTTTGAAGTTCAAATTACGACTTGGTTGGAGCAACTGAGATGGACAAAATTATCTCTCATAGTATCTTGAATTTTATATTGTAGTATTTTGGATATGAAGATTTAGAACCTGGTTATGGATACAGTTATAACACAGGATTTTCTGCTTTTGGATAATCCAGTCAATTTAACCCCTAGTAAATTATAGAAAAACTATAAACACCTGACCAACTATAGTACCGCGATAGTAACTATAGTGTCATAAAGAAGTTCTGCTAATTTACTTGAAACAGATCAGACAGACATATCAAAGTGAGTGCTTCCACAGTGGAGCTGTTTGGAGCTCAAAAGACAGAAAATAATTGTCAACGATTTTGATAAACGATTAATTATTGAAGCCATTTTCTAAGCAAAGAATCCCTCCATTTTCTCCACATTGTGAGTATTTGCTCTTTTCTTGGTCTTAAAAGACATTCAAATGAAAATCTCAGAATTTTACAAAACCACCCAGAGCAGGAAACAGAGAGACATTTTTCAGTTTACTTCCTGACATTTCATTGACCAAATGATTAATCAAATCAATCAGATCAAATTTAAAAAAATAACGGATTAGTTGTGCATTTTCTTACAGCATACCATCATATATCTAAATAATTCTGAGTATTTTAATAACTTTACTGTCAAAGTCTGACATTTCAAAGTCTGTCAGATGCATTCTGCAAGGTTAAAGTACATTAGTTGACTCAGGTCATCCAGTTTTATACAGTTCTGTTGACAGGGATCACAGCCTTACCGCTACACTTTGCAGTTCAATACACAAACAAACGTCAACACAGCGAGAAGGAAGCTGCATCACCTGCTTTTCTGACTGCCTCTCACTGACCCCACTAATATACTTTAAGGAAGTAGGAACTTCAAAGGGAAATGCGAGCAAACAGCCAGAGATTAAAAGAGGAAGAGGAGCGAGTAGAGAGAAATCAAGAGTAGAGGGGAGGATGGCGAGGACTGATATATATATACATAGAGCCTTTGAGTGTTGAAACCCATTCTTACTTTCAGTAGCTCTCTCTCTTTTCCAACCTGCATTACTGCGAATCAGTAATATTGGAAGAGCTCCGGTGTGGGTTTTGATTTTGATTTTCTTCTGCATTTGTTTTTTGTTTTTCTATTTTTTTGTAAGAGCACTAAAGCTTCTTTTCAATCTGTGCAGAAATCCTTTTCCTTTAAAAATGTCACCCTCGGATGTGATAATGAAAACACTCTTATGTATAAACATAAAAATGGGTGGAAAACGCTATTCCATTTATTGGTCTGTCGTCTTTTTTTCTACACAGATGAATAAAGACTTCTAAAAGGAAAAGCAGTTTCACGAGTTGTCTTTGTGTGTGTGCGTCTACGTGCGTGCGTCTGTGTGTGTGTGTGTGTGTGTGTGTGTGTGTGTGTGTGCGTGTGTGTGTGCGTGTGTGTGTATGGTGGGTTCATTAAATCGGAAACAAAGGATGGAGATATCAAATAATGCACTGGGACGGCTCGAAAAAATAAAAATCAATGGAATGAATGGGAAGTTGAGATTATTAATATGATTTATGACGAGACGGCGTGGACCTCGTTAAATCACACACACTGGATGAATACATCAGCTGCTGCACGCTCCGATTCAATTCAGAAGAATCTGCCAGCTCAAAGCAGATGCGTGTGTTTTTATGCGTTTGTTTGTAAGCGTCGCATGTTTTCCACCGAGCGGCAATGCAACCCGTGTGTGTGTGTGCAGTTTGTATGAATGCATTCATGCTCTGTGCTCCCTGTGTATGGGTGAAGACATGGCTTTCATTCTAAGTGAGTGCTAATGCTTGTGTAAGCATGGATCAATATAACGAACGGGGGAGTGTATAAGTGTCTGTCTAAGAGTTACTGCTTGTGCTGGGTGTTTGTGAAGGAGTGAGTCAGGGAGAAATATACTTTACGTAGATAGCAATGTTTTATTGTACAGAGTGTCTGAGTGTGACAGGGAGATAAAGACAGCGAGCTCAGTTCATATGAATGCCAACCCAACTGGCAGAAGAAATGTTGGCAAACTATGATTCTGCAAAACAACAAGTAAGTTAAAACTTCACTTTATGTTTAAATGTTTCTCTCTTGTTTCTCAACAACATTGTGCTCATGCTCTGGTGTCCAGTGGTGTCACATAGGGTGTCACGGTATTGAAGATAACCATGATATTTATATGTTGTGTTAATAAAACATCACCTCTTAAATAATGTTGGTTTCTTTCATTCTCGCTTTGCTGTAGTAGGTGGCAGTGATGCACCTCATAGCTGGTTGACAAAAAAGTATTACCACTCTTTTTTGTAAGCTTTTGTATGGTTATAGTTACAGACTTTCTCTCCACTGTCCTACACTTACATTTCGATTGTAATCTATTTGCCAAATACAGAGAAATACAGAGAAATCACACTATACACAAAGTTAACATACAAAAGTATGCAATTTGTAAGAATTGGCCACCTGTTGGAGCTACGTAGGTCACTCCAGACAAATAGGTGCTGCACACAACCAGATGACTCGCTAACTGCTGCTATCTTTAGCTGCTGTTTGCTAGTTAGCTCAGGTAACCGGGCAGCTAGCGGTCAAGGCTGGGAGCTTGGGTGGTATTACGAGCCAGAAGAGGACGAGCTAGCTGGTTTGGATGCCAACTTCAATAGATATCTCTGCAACAAACACATAGATGTCTTTGACATGAAATCAAAATCATCAAAATCTGTCTTCACATTCTGTTGATTATTGCTTTATTGTAATGTTTTAAACCACAATGCTTACATATTGCACCTTTGAAAAAGAATTTGATGGATAACTTTTCTATTTCTAAATTTTCTATGGATGTCGGTATTATATCGTTAGCATTAATTATTTTGGCCACGATAATTGTGTAGTGAAAAACTGATATCGTGTCAGCTATAATCACATTGATAAATGTTGAAATTAAGACTTGAACTGCGATCACTGGCTCAGGTAATAAACACGTATTGTCAATGTGGCATGAATTGTCAAGATGGCACGAAGCATACGACATGTATAAATGTGAATGTATCTGTGGTTGGCACAAACATGTACTGCTCACATTTTATCCTGGCGAACATGCTGTGACTGTTTATCTCCAGAGTTCCTGATTATATGCCTGTGTCATTGTGTGTGCGCCAACGCAAACTGTAAATGTGACGTCTGTGCTCTTAACAACAATGCCCTGAGTTTTCGTCAGTCATTATGGAGGCCTTTCACTGTCACAGTCCATTATCTAGCGTCAAGCCCTCCAGCTTAATTATTCTAACTCACATTACACACAACAAAAAGATGTATACTCAGAGACTGCAGTGCAGATCTATTGTCTGAAATGATCGCTTGCACTGCAACAAATGGCATCTAAGTGGGTTTTCAGACATGCATCCATTAAGTTACATCTATGACTGTGTCATCTTTCCAAAATGAAATTCTCTCGGAGAAAGAAATGTGCTTCAATAACTGACTAAAACATGTTATATGTGGATTAAAGCACAACAGTATCTTTCCCTTCAGTGCCGTCCCTTTCTATTCAGTGTTTTTCTGAATACTTTGCCTCTATTTCTTTAACAAATGAGCTCAACTCATCAATGTGCAATAAAATGGTCGGTTGGATTTTAAAGCCCGTGCTCAGTATTTTCTTCACCACAGTGCTGTTAAGGGTGATGTAAAGCTGCATCTCACGGCAAAGTGCCTTCCAGTGTTTGCATGCATTACAAGCTCCCGTAGCAAAAGGTCAATGTATTCCTGTTAATGCATACATTTGGTGAAATGTATGCATGCATGCATATATACATTTCTGCAACGGAATCATTTCCACACTTCAAAGTTTTTGCACGGTTTGTTTGGATACAAATATTCCTACAGGTTTTCTTTTTTTTTTTTTCACGAGTTTCATGTTTCCTTTCAGGCTGAAGATTGATCTCACAGCAGTCGAGGGGCGCCATGGAGAAGGAAATAAACAGATGCAACATACGGAGATGAGGGCTCAGACACTTATTCACTTGAAAGTGCACAAAAACAGGTATACTGTAAACAGTAACACACGAACACGCAGTCAGAAGATTCGTATTCTAAACACGCATGCACAAATAAAGCACTGCTAACCTTGAAGTATCCAAAGACATGTACAGATTTACAAACCTCCAACCCAAAACCTCTCCTCGGCTCTGAATCCAACTCAAGAATCAATTTTAAGAGTTACTGTTGTTGTACACGCATCTGTACACCTTTTGAGTCGCAGGGAGACTGACGGTCCCGAAGGACCACGGCAAACACTAACATGTTTCTTCTACCACACACACACACACTGCAGGAAGCCAGTGAGATGCCTCAGAGGTATGAAAAGATCCAACAACAACAACAAAACATTAAGCTGTGCTGGTCTGGGCTCCTCTGTAGCAGTGGATGAAGAGGACATCACTGGAATAAACAAGGCGGAGACAGACTCCCGGGGGATTATAACATCACCAACTGTATGAATTAGGCTGTCTGTCAGAGAGAGAGACACTTTGGTGACACTGCAAGACGCCTCGAGTGAGAGGGAAGGAAAAAAAAAAATTCTTCCAAAAGAACTTCTGCTGTGTGAAAGCGTGTACAAGAAGATAACCAAATTGCCCTTGTACTTCAATTGTCCGCTATTCAATTGTCCAGCCTTGTGTCTTTTATCTTTTAATTTAGTTTAATTATTCGCCTGTGTACCGACGGATTTTATTGTAACCTTGCTGTTGGGAAAAAGAGCAGCTGAAAGTGAGGGAAATTAAAAGCATTCATAACCTCAAGTACTCTTCGTGCTATTTACCTCATTATCTGTCCTGGACTGACGCTAAGTGAATAAGTAATGGATTCCTTTTCTCCACATGATGATCTATCAGGCATGCCGTTTCATCTCCTGCCTACATGTGCAAACTGTGAAGTGAAACATCTCTGGCTGAGGATCGCTTCAGGCCGTGGGCTCCTGCTGGACGGGGTCTTCCAGAGCTCTCAGCCTTCACTCTTGGTCGGCTCACTGCCCACCTCTCCGGGGCTGCACTCCGGACAGCACAGAGACCTCTGTACTTGTAGTTATGGCAACTTGTGATTTCTCTGGAGTACTGACTCTCAGCTTTCCTCCAGCAGAGGCAGACGCAATGCAGCCAAAAAAATAAATGAATTCCACAGGAGCACAGTAAATTATTCATTACACAGTCGAAAATGCCACGGAGTGGACAGTCATCATGCCACACGTACAATGCGCGGACTGTTCAAGGCTGAACAACTAAATCTCTGCTTTTTCAGTCAGAATACATCAGCAGACACGTCGCAAAATAGGGGATTCGCAACGTTAATCAGAACCGTGATCTACTGTAAATTAACGAGAAAGTTATTAATGACTTAAACTGAAAAATGTTGCAAGTAATTAACCATCTTTATTTTGAATTTCTTTTTCTTATGTTTGTTTTGGCAACTGCATTTTTAGTAGGATTTTAAACCCTTGAATATCAGTGTTATATCCTCAAAAGCCCAGAGCCGACTGAAAACAGTCCTCAACAAATACACTTTCTAAAACTACAGTGAACAACAATTTTAAGAATGAAAGTATATATTTGTGAGCAGTTCTTTAGGCTGAGACATGGATGTTTTTGTCTCTTCATTGGTTTTGCAGCCAATGAATAAAAACAGAAAGAGCTGCAGCCTTTCACCATCACACTGTAAGAACACAAAACCAGAATATTTAACACTATATCAACTTAAATGTTTGGGAAAATCTTTAAGAGACTCTTTACACACCGACCAGTCTGCAAAGATTAACAACACACATGCGTAGACGTAATTGGCTCACTCATGCATGCGCAGGCCACAAACCCATCACATGCTGTCTGATGGTGCAGAAGACACAGAAAGTAAAGGGTGTAATAAATCTTTTCACTGCTCGACATTACTGTGATTGAGGTGTCCGCTGTATCCCGACGCATCTCAGTGTCCTTGACTTTCTTTTTCTTTTTTATGAAAGACAAATCCACCGCTGCCGCAGTTTTTCTTTCAGTTTACTCGATAAACATCAGGAACCAAAATAGGGATGAATACTCTTTAGTTTTTAATCACTTGAGTGTGTTTGTTGCGAAAGTGAATTGATCAAAAATGTCCTTGTTCATGCACCGAAAAATGTTGCAAAAAAACAAAAAAAAATGGCTGCGTTAATTAGCTGGGATAATTCAAACAAAGTGGGAGAAAGTGAGCAGATTAGCATTTTTAAATCTCACCAAATCCGTGTCTAGGATTATAAAAACTCTCCGGACTTTTGACCTTTTGATCCTCATGCACCACTTTCAGCAAACATCATATCCTGCAAATGGATGCACTGATTGATGAACCCGCCCGTCCGTCCGGCTGTAAGCACGGCTGCCCGTTCCACCGCGGACGACAACGACAACAGGAGAAGTGGATAAATGGCTCCTATAAATAGTCCCGTCATTTCCTTAGCTCTGATAATGCAGACGACAACATGCGCATCGGGCACTACTTCACAACAACGGCTGATAGATTGCAATTACCAGATGGTAATTGTGAGCAGTGTGCAGACTGGACTTCCTGTACTTTCTCTGTCCGCGTGTGTGATTATGTGACAAAGGCGTCGTCTGTGATGAGCACATGTGAGCCGACAGCGAAGGCCCCGTGTTTTTTGCTGGTGGAGCAGAGAGAAGAGGACTCTGGGTTAGATTAAAGCCCATTTTGGAGGTTACACTGATACATCCTTTGTACTTTGTTCACTAAGCTATGATTACAGAGATGAGAGAAAATGGAAGCTTATTGTCAGGCTGTATTACACTTTATTATTCAAATAACAGTGCCTACAATGAGGATAATCTTCCCCCGATGTGCTTTTAATTTCCATAACAAATTCTTTCTCATTCCGTCTCGTGTGTGTCTGCTAAAAATCATTCGCGCAGCTGCTTCAGTAAGACATGGTTGGATTGAATGTCTCAAGTCTAAATGAAAAACATCAATCATCAAAGGTTGATAAACTCATTAGAAGAAGCCATTCATCAGGTGATTGTGAGCGTACTTACCGTGCATTTTTTTAATTCTCTCTCTCTTTTTTTTTTGGGAGCTGCTTAAGTATTCGACCTGAGCAGCCAAGGAGACGAGGACTTTGGACGCGCAGCCAAAGTCTTAATGCCGGGCTGATTACTTGTCTGGCACTAAAACCAATATTTGAAAAAAGGGCAGGCCGTACACTATTATTGTCATAAGGAACTGGGGATGCAAACGATTATAGCTACACTGAGGAGTGCATTAAGTGAGACGCCACAGATAATTGAACTCTGCCCCGCACCAGGAAACACACACGAGTCTGACAGCTGACTGCCTCGCCAACTGCAGATTACTGACACTCTGTCACAGCCTCAGATTAGCTTTATATAATATCAATAACCCTGGTCACATCTACTCAGCCGTCTTCGCCGTCACATTTCTTAACGTGCTCGAAATGAAGCGTTTGTTGGATCGGAAATCAATCGCCGATTTTAAGATTATTTTTAGGTGTTTGTGAAGCATTTGTTGGACCGACACCAGTTTACATCTCCGATCTCCTCAGTCTCTATTCCACATGGCGAGCCATCACATCCCATGATCAGCTTCTCCTCATCATTTCAAACTCACAGTTAAAAAGTCTGAAGGTGATCAAGCCTTTTTCTATTCCTGTTCCCGGACTGCGGGATAGTTTATCCCTCATTGTCAGCTCCTCCCCTCATCTATCGCCCACAAATTGTAATTGCATTTCTTGAATTCTCTCAATTAGTAATATGATTACATGAATGTTTCAAAGGACCTTCCGACCAGCTTCTTTCTCTGAATTACAGGGGTCCTACATAAACGCAAAATTACAGCACATTCATCCACTTACTTTCATTACATATTGTTCAGTTAAGCACACACAATATGTTGTGTTTTCGATTCTATAAATACATTCTTGGCTCGACTTCCCCTTGTTTGAATTAGGAAGGACTGCAGACAATCTGACACTTCGTGTGGCGGCTGGCCAGGTGTGTGGAGGTGTTAATGCGATGCAGGTTTTGAACTTGTCTCTCAAGCCCTTTTTTTTTTTTTCAGGCTTCAAACAACCACTACAGTCACTTTTTGTGTGTACAGCTCGGCTCTGTGGACGACTCTGGGGTTAGAAAGTCTGAGAGTGTTTGTTGTTATTCTCACTTGATCAATTCATTGTACACAGACAACAAGGTCACAGAATAGACAGTGAGTTCTTGTCACAGTCGGACTGAATTACACCAGAGACGGTTAAGAAATAAAAACAGGACACTTAAGAGTCATTTCGTGTATCTGTATCACCTGGGTTTTGCCAGGAGACCGGCAGCAGGTTCTGAGTCTATTCATTCCGAGAGGAGAAGGAAACATGAACAAATGTCGTGTTCGTAATTGTTCTCTTCACAAGCCACTTCTGGATTCTGACACTAAAATGGCTATTTTCAGACTGTCAAATCAGGAGAAAATTATCTTTGTTTGAGACTTGGCATCGCCTCAGCAAACCATCGTTGCAAGATCCGGAGATGGAGATCTGGATCGAGCTCGCAGATACAAATCTCCTCATTCAAATAGAGGCTCTGAGGACAGAGGGATGTCGTTCACTGTACAGATTGTAAAGCCCACTGGGGCAATGTGATTGTGATTTTGAGCTATATGAATACAATTGATTTGACACGATATAAACAAGCAGCAAAAGAAGCGTTAAAACGTTATATTTTTAATAGAAGAATCTTCATTTTGATGGCATATAACACAACGTGCAACATGGTGAAACTGGTGCACTGCGTTTAACCCATCCTGAGGTAGCAGTGGGCAGCTGAGGTACAGCTCCCAGGGACTAAATCAAAGCCAGTACATCGGTCAAGGGCACTGACTGGAAAATTACCTACTGTACATGTTTTGATGCTGGAAAAAGCCAATGGAAACCCACGCAAGCACGGAGAGAACATTCAGATTACACACAGAAAGGCCTCGCCGGGATTCAGGAAGAGACCTTGTCCGCTTAGCAGCCCGGACGTGTCTACCATTTCAAACCACTGCCTGGACTTGTAATGTTTCATCTTTTTAATACAGAACACATTTTAATTGCACTTCTCTCTGTCAGCCCGACATCAAACTCATCAAAGAGTTGTTATTTCTGTAATTCTGCGAACTGAAACCTGCATAAATCTCATTCATGCTTGAGGCCATTTTTTTTCTGTTGCTATTTTTTCATTAAAAAAGCTTTCTCATGGATCCGACAAGGAAAATCTGGCGTCAGAGGCACTAAAACATTGACTGAGCAGAACAATGGGCAAAGATTAAGAGGTCTGCAGTCTGATCGATCATTCGGAGCAGATGTACATTTTTTTTAAACGTGGTTGGACAGTAAAACCTTGTTCACTGAAACCTTGCTCTACACCAGGCTTTACAAATAGGTCACACTCCCTTTGATAATCTTTCCTGTAACCAAAAACAGAACAAAAAGGCTAAACTAAGTCCGTCCACCTTCAGAAGATCCTCTCCCGGCCTACCAGGAGTCACAACGCTGCACAACAGACTAACACATCTGAACGCAGCACTTGTCTTGATGACAGAAGCTCTGATGGGCCAAGTGCTGATGATCAAGCTGACTCCTTTTCTCTTTAACTCCCTCGTTCGCTCCATCTCTTTCCATCTCCCACATCGGCCCAATCAGGCTAATGAGGCTCGCACTTCCTGCATCCCTTCCTACTCGCTAAAGTGGCGATTGATTGGAGGGGTGGGAAAGCTTTTAACAAGGGAGGGGTGGGAGAGAAATAATTAGCACGAATGAGCTTTTCTGCAAACTCCTTCAGTTTGCCTTTTCTTCTTTCCGTTTATTTACTGACCCGGACAACATTAGGGATTAACTCTCCAAGGGGACGTTAACTTCTCAATGTCAGGGTGTAAATCAATGTCTCGCTCCTCTCAGGTCACAGCCCCGCGATGATGTCTAAATGGAAATGGTGAAGAAAAGAAGGGGGAAGGGAGAGGACAAACCTCTGGAGATGAACCATAAAGCGCTGTAGCTTTTCTTCCATCCTCCCACTCAAATTGAGACAGAAACTGGAAATCAGAGCGTCCCGCGGAAACTCGGGGCAGTGGACCTTGAAAGCTCAAAATTTCAGTACACAGAGAGCATTAACGTCGCTGCCCAAATGACCAGTAAAGTGGCCTTTCGGACAGTTGTGCCGTAATTAAGTTGGACAGATCTGGACTGGAAAAAGTAGAGCAGCAGCGCTGGCTAAATTCATGCTGCAGCCAATTCACAAAGCCACTTCAGCCTCTAAACTTCGCCCATGGCAAAGACACAAATACAAGAGGACAGAGTGGGCTTAACAACACAACTTCAGGGCAGTGGTGGCGAAAGCAATGAGACACAAACATCTAGATTTCAGATTGGACAAAACGAGGGTCAGAAGCGTGTTAACAAACCTCAGAAAAGTAGAGAAAAGACTTCAGCTGAACATAAAACAAAATGTCAGTCACAAACACAGTTTAAAGCGTCTTTTAAAGTGAATTTGAAGCACACACCCTGATTCCTCAGAGTGTCGGCTCTTGGATCAGCTAAACCCTCAAAGACATGAAATACGCCTACGGCCTTTCATTTATTTCACCATCAAAAGTGAGGCACTTCAAGAGGGCGTGGACGAGCAATTCTCTATTCATTTGATATGTATTTTTAAATCATAAGGAGGATTAAGAGAAAATCCTCAAAAAAAAAAAACAGAGAATTTACTATTACTTAGATGTGAGCTTTCTCCAGAAGCTATATGAATGACCATGAAAATTACAGCAAAGCACGTCCCCTGGGTGACAGGCTATTCTACTGGTAATCAGTATCTTAATTCAATTATTTATTTCACGTTAACAGGTCTTCAAAGAAACGTTTTGTGAATATATACATCATCCATCGTGTCCAGTCTTCAATACAGAGATAAAATAATATATATCTAAGCACATTTTTGATTGTGTTTACAGTAATTTTACAACCTTCGTCACTGCTGTCTGGGGCTGCGAATCAAAGATGACACCCAGTGGTTCTCCACTAACGTTTCCATCCATTTCGACACGTTTAAAAGCTTCGGTTGGAGACTAAAGGGCATGTTTTAGTGAATTAATCTTTTATTCAAACTACTGAAAATTATGCTCAAACTATTCTGATGATAAATTAATCATGTGTGTTAATTTCAGTGGTGACGTGTCTTGAATTTCTTTGGGGTTTGAGCTGTTATTGCAGATGAAACAGTTAATTTCCTCACCTTTCCTCCTTTGTCCTCAGCTTTTTCCGTTGTCCCCCAGTCGCCTGATCCTTACCTGGCCCCTGTTCCACCAGTCAGCTCATTCTATATAAAGGTCACTTACTATGAAGTACTATTTTAAGGGAAACTACACTTTTAACACAGTGTCTTTAAAAGTGATTTCACATACAAAACAAATAATCCACTCAAAATGCCACAGAGCTGTAGATTAAAATACCCAACATAATATATCATGTAAGTAATTAAATGCAGCTTCGACTCACATAGCAACAACATTTAAATGTTCAATCAGTAATCATTATAATTATATGTTGCATGTTAATATACGGCGTTTCCTCTGTAATCATGTTGCCATTTGTTCCATGTCCATCCCTGTTGGTCTCTGGTTTTGGTCTGTGGTCTCTCCAATATTGTTCATACAGCACCATGAAAGGCTTTTCTGCTGCACTGCAAGTACTTTTGAAATTTTGAAGGTGCGACATGTATAAATGTGCTGCAAGACGTGCTGATCAAATATGAACCACAATAGTTCTTCGTCTATTTCTTCCCTAAAATGTTTACAACATATCTTAAATGGAACACCATACTGTTTATTAAAAAGCTGTAACCAAGCACCACCCATCTCATCAGTCATGAGTGGTTACTGGGCTGATGCGGCGCAGTGCATTCTGGGTGTTGCAGGTTTTCTACCTTTTGAGCCAAGGGGAATACGACAGCCCTGTTTTCTCTGTTTTCTCACCGACGCTCAGCTGCTGATTGATGTCATGCACAGTATAAAGCTTCAGGTCCCTCCGCTCAGAGGTCTATTGTGTTGCTGAAGACACCCGGTTAAAATGGTCAACAAATCCATCGCCACGGGTCTTTGTTCTATGTCTCGTCTGCAGTTTTGTTGATTGTGTCTGGTTTTCTCAGTAGATTAGTGGCTGGCTGTGAAGTCCTGTTTTTTTTTCAATCTTACATTCAGTCCCCAAATCAATTTCCGATTCTGCTTATGCTTATCAAAATTACATTTAATTATTCCCCCACTTTCCCCTGATTAACGAGGCTTTTTTTTATCTATCAGGGAGACGTTGAGATCATACTAGTGGTCAAGTGATTAACTTTTATTAATATCATATCAATATTAACATTTGACCTATAATTACCCCGACAGTAAAATGAGCTTTCATTCAATAAAGTGTGGCAATCCTACAATAACAACTTTTATTGGATTTCGCACAACAAATCCTGTTTGCACTGAAAAAAAACAACAACAGGTTGGCGCACTCTGTTCGATGCTCACTGTAATTTTGTCCCGGTTTAGTAGCTCATACAGTGGAGAGGTGGTCAGAGCAGGGCGAAGTTTTGACAGCATATCATATTTACTCTGAAACTGAAGCAGCATCAGCAATGCCAATTTGCCTCTGTAAGTGCTTGTGCGTACAGACAGCTGACGGGCGTATAGTGAGAACGTGTCCATTAGCGATGCTTCACAAAACACAAAGTCAACGCAGAGGGAATACTGCTATAGGAACCGGAGCTAAGGAAGTGCAGTTACTACAGCGGGAGAAACAGTGCAGTTCATGTGGGATCTGTAACTTCTTCAAGGCAGCAGCAAACAATTCATCTCTAACTACATTTCCTTTTAGAGAGCAAGGAAGGTCAGCACAGAAAATGATTTGTTCTTTTCTTTAAATCAAGCATCAGAACAGACGCACATAAACACAATCAGGCCCAGTGTACAGTATCTGTTTTGAGGATTTCTTCGAGCTTACACACGCATGTAAAACATTTGTCTGCGATAGCAAACTTGGTGTGACACTTTGCATCTTGTAATACGAGCCTGTCCTAAGAGAAGCTGACAAGAGCTCTGGGGTAAATGTATGGTGACCGCAGCACAGAGACAGGGAGAGAGCACACACACACTGTGGGGCCTGTGGGACCTCGACAGCACAAGAGGTCCCTGTTCTGGGCTTTCCATCACCTCCTCTGACCCCTGTTACTACCTGGGAGGCAGGGTGGATTCACAACAACATGCCTCTGCTGATTAAAACACCGAGATGAGATGATGAAAAAGGCACTGGGGAGGATTAAATGAAAACATTAAAGGAGACCTATTATTTTCCTTTCATTCAGTGTTTGATACAGGTTCGTGAAAGTTAAAAAGAGCACAGGGTCACGCAACAGATGCTTCTCTCTCCCACAGGAAATACTGCTCCTGAAACACCTGGTTAGTAGCCCAGCCTGTGTGACTTAGTGACATCACATGGTCACACATGAGAGTCATTTATGTCCAGCGGCTAGCTTCGCACGTAAGGATTGATTTAGTACAGCTGCTTCTTGTTCTTAGCAGTGCAAGCTCAGGCATGTATGAGCTGACCAATCAGAGCCAGCCTGGGTATTCGAAGGGGGGGTTAAAGAGACTAAGAGTGATGCAGACAGACGCTGCAGCAATGGACAATATGAGAAAGCTGATGATGTTTTTATAGCACTGAAGAATGTAAATCTATTCTAGTCAAAATACAAAATATGAACCTGGAAATAAGCATAACTTGCTACAGTTGGATACTACTTGATTATCCTTTGATAACTGCTACATGTTGTACATAACTTACAACGAACAGACTATAAAAAGCTTAAGCACTGGAGAGCAGAGCAGATACTGTGGCATTCAAAGTAGGCCGGTGACAAAATCACTTAATCCTTGGCCTGATGCTGGAAAATCCCTTCTAAAGTGGTTAAGCATGCATAGATTCCCACTATAGTATGTTCTTTATTACTCCAGTCAAATGAAGGAAAAAAATGCAGCTCAGGTGAAATCTGAGAAATAATTTCAGCCATTCTGAAGCAATTTACAACAACAAGCCAGGCCTGACAATCTTCCATAGACACTCGAGCAGAATGCTGAACGCAGGGATGTCTGCCAGGACTGATTTTGGCGCTAAGCACGGCGCTAAGCCCCATTGACAAAGCCAGCTAAGAATCAGTGAAGCCTTACAGAAGGAGTGTGATGCTGTGCCACTGTAGAGTAATGCTCTTGTAAGGGGCTCTACCTGCAGAGCCAAGAGTTCACCTGTTTTATCCTCTTAAAATCACCCAACAGGATCACTGAGCACATCCCTCTCACCTTCCTCCTGCAGCTGTAGTCGATGTCCTGCTGCCTGTCTGTCTGTCTGCCTGCCCGTCCGACTCCACTCATCCATGCCTTCCCTGCACCCCCGGTCCCGTCATCCTCTATAACCCCCACGCTCCACAACCTGCGGTCATCATCAACCACGGACTTCTCTGGAATCAATAAAAGATGCTCCACCGCTGGGATGAATTTATACTGCACCCAATGGAAGCATCCAAGCTTAAGAAACACTAACGTTCAATTATTGATGCTTACCCAACGCATCCATCTTCGCACAGTGCATTGTAATACTGAGACATTAAGATGATATTCGGAGGTTTCCGCTGCATTAACGTGCTCAGTTAACTATGACTTGCATATATTTGTTTTTATATGTTTTTAAGAAAAACTTTAAAACCATTTATTTGTTTCAGATCATTCTGCCTTTGCATTTTACATTTTTACACTCTGATAACCATGTCAGGCTTTCCCACAATGCTGTGCAGCAGAGGCAATCCGTCTAGCATGAAACAGAATCCATATTTGACAACTAATTTCTTGATTAATCATACAGTCTATGAGATATCGGAAAAATAGTGGAACTAGAATGAACTCTTCGTGGATGTATGTCTCCGCACCAAAGTCAAGCTGCAGATTACATCATTTCATTACGCCGAAGTAGTTAAGACTTAAAATGATTTGAATATAAAGTATTAGGTGTAATTCTCCCTGAAATGGAAGATATCACTATGTAGACACGTTTCATTCGAGTAAATAAATTCCTGTGAGATACATAGAGACTATTTTTAGCACAGGCGCAGATAGAAAGCATCATAACAAGATCAAACAACAAATCAACTTTATCTCAATATCAGCAAGGCCAGTGATCTTGTGCTGGACTACTGTTGTCTATTCATGCGTACGTTCAGTAAAAGAAACTAAAAACAAGGTCAAATTCCTTGTATACTATGTGTTCACATGTTTGACCAGTGAAGCTGATTCTGAGAGAACACAAAGAGGCTACAAATTGGAAAAACTGAATGCTTCACATACATTCTCAACTCAGCGGCACGGAAGATCTATACCATCAGCACAGTTTCAATGTGGGCGTCCAAGGTTGGTGTCACCGGTTCATCCAAGCTAAGTTAGAGGCTTGAATAAAGTGTTTCTGCAGAACATGATGAATTTCACAATGAAGTCAACTTTTGACCTTTTGGATATGAAATGTCATCCCATAATGATACTGCAGTGACACCTTCATTTTGCTTGTTCTGTCTAACCAACAGTTGGACACTGAAAAACATTCAATTCACAGATACATGTGAAAAAGAAATTATTCCTCACAGAGAACATTTTGCATTTGCGCTTGAAAAATCCCCAAAACCATCATTCATCAGACAGGTGCCAATTAAAGGGGCTCTGTGTGGTTGTTAGCAGGCTCCATTTCTAATCTAACGTTATCTATTGTTGCTCTCTGTTAGTGTAGCTGAGAGAGACACTGAGAGGTGCTTATGAAAGTGCATAAAGTCCTTCATGAAGAAACCCAGAGTCCAGCAGAATTAAACAACTTCCACAGGCTTGTATATGCAACTGACAGAGACGAAGAAGTTCTCATTTTTCACGTAACGTTACAATCCGCTTGTATACGGCTAATTAAAAAGTGATTATTACATGTTAATCCCTTTGATTGCTGTTAACTGACAAATAAATTAATTGTCCCAGCCCTTCAAGAATACATTCAAGTTGCAATTACTGCTTTTTTGGCCACTTCAGAGCAGCAGAAACATTAACAAATTATCACCTTTTTAGTTGATGTCGCAAACCTAATGGCAAACAGATGCTCAATTACACATCAAGCTGTTTTATGTATCTGAATATCTTTTCTACATAGTGAAATATCATTCGTCCTGAGGCGTGTCGCCTGATGAATGTTAGTCCAATGTCCTCTCTCTTTCAGCTCTGTTACGGTCTCTACAACCACCTGAGGGAAATATCTGCTAAATGTTTCAGTATGTTCACACCAGCTCGTCTCTTACTGCGTCTGGCCGAGCTGAGCAGGTAGTGTACGCTGGGGCTTTTAGGGCTTATTCAGAGGAAACAGCTGCCTGCTGTAAACAACACAACGAGAAGCTGTGAGAGTGAACCAGAACAGTAAAGTCAGGCGGCTGAACTCAATGTAAAGCTGCGTACAGCCGAGCGGAGCTGCAGATCCAGGTGATAATTCTCTGTCGTCTAATCACTACGAGATGCACCTTTAACACCGTCACATTGTTTCCACAGACGTCTGCTACATTGTTATTATAAATATATAGATTTAACCTTCGGGGGAAAAAGAGCAGACGTACTACTTCACTAAACCAAGGCCATATTTTTAATGAGTGTGGTTATTGTTTGGCTGTCATCTGCTGATCATGAGAGCAGGTTTGATCATACATAGTTGATGGGCAGATATGTAACTGGCAATTATTTTGATATTGATTAATTCTATGAGTCATTTTTCAAGAGAAAATACCAACGATTATCTGGTTGCAGCGCCTCCGATGTCAAGTGAAGTCAGTTTTTTTTTAGATTCTTCAGATTCTTTTAGGTGCAAAATCACAAATCACAGCCTTTACAATCTGTACGGTGTGCGCGGCCCCTCTGTCCTTGGATCCTCAATTTGCTGTTTCCTCTTTTTTTATTTTACTGTTAACTGAATTTCATTACCATGGACTTGCTGGGCTGGGCTTTTTTTTTAAAATCATTTTCCAGTATTTTACAGGCAAGAGCAAGAAAGCAATTAGCAGACAAATCGATAATGAACATAATTGTGAGAGAGAGTGCTGTTGTTTTTATGTGGAAACTGCACATGAAAAACGCGTCGTTGTCTTAGATTCAAGGACAAGACATTTAAATGTCGGAACGCATTCACTCCAGCAGTTGTTCCACTAAAACAACTGAAGCGAGGCAGCGAGGTACCGTTACTTGACAACTCCAGCACCAGGAGTGACCAACGAGGCAGTCATTAAACATCTGTCAAGCAGTCAAGAGATACTGTGCCATTAAAATAGTCCGTTATAGGCTGCTGAGCCCGAGAAGACAGCCTGAAAAATGAAAAATAGTCCAACAGTCGCAAAACTAACTGCTTGACAGGAGTGTGTGAAAATGTCACGGAAAAACAGATGGAAGAAATGTTATTTATTCATGCTTACTTCATTTTACTTAAATTGGGAATACACAACTTTTGTGTTTGAACTTGTCATTCTGAAGTAATGACTTATATTGGTCCCCTATAAGTCTTAGACGTCAAGTTCGATTTGCATCACAAAGGAAGCGTGTGCGCTGCAACCAAAACAGGAAGAGGCATTGTTTTCCCCGGTCGCTATCCCCAGGTAATGGCGGAGCGCTGATGGAGGAGGCGAAGAAGGCGAAGAGGGTGAGTGATACAAACCGAGGTGTTCGTTTGATGGAGAGCGGCAGTGTTGTGTCAAAGGCTGTTTCCCCACTGATGTGTTTCCCCGCACCACCACAACTTCAGGTGGTTGTTTTTACTAGATCAGTCTGTAACAAAACCTGCATACTTATTTATACAGCAGGGTGTTTTTGTCATAGCAGTGAGATTGGGGTTTCCGGGTCAAGTTTGGATTCTAAGAGTTTTCTTTGAGCAGTAGCCAGTCTGTTAGCAGCAGCCATGTTGCTATCCTGGTCTTTGAGATGGCAGCGGCAACAGCAAAACCACCCGGAAACACCAGGAGGGAGGGAACGTTGTCTATTCCTCGTCCCCTTTAAAGCAAAACGCTCGCCAAAAAGCAACCAAGGCTTTATTTGGGATTGAATATGAGTCAAACCTTTGTGTAAAAGCATAACTGCGACGAAAGAGGCACTTTTAAGATTTACCATAGTTTCGGTTTTGGGCACGTTAATTTTGAACGAGAGTGCCAGGGGCATGATGCGCTAGCATCAACATCGCTATTTTTAGAACAGTAAGAAGGCTCGACACAACATGAAACTTTGCTCGCAGCATCACCAGGGTCTCTACTCGTGAACACGAGCATTGAGAACATTGTTCGTGCACACAGAGTTTATGAAAAAGAAGGTTTTTGAACTACTCACGTTAGCTGCCTGCATCTCCAGCGCGTCGCCGTCATGGCAGGCAAAAAGTGTCGATCCCTGAGTGCGACCTGACAGGCAGGAGAGTAATGGTGAACCGCTCCTCAAACGTGCCTGTCAGGTCGCTTTAAGCAGCTTAATTTAAAAATGTGAATACCAGTAACATACAAGCTGAAGTCGGTTAAAAGGTCCAGTGTGTAGCTGACCACCCCTGGCTTCACCCTTTCCTATACAGTGGCCGTCTTCAGCCGGTGTTCGAAGAATCCTGCTGTCTGTGTATATAAATGTTTTACTGTAAAGATAACAGAAACAAAACGATTCTCAGTTTCAGGTGATGAGATTAATGAAAACATCATGATGAATATGAGATTAGATTTCTGCCCTGCATCCGACAAAATCCTACACACTCGACCTTTTAGAGTAAATTTTGACTAGCTGGAAACCTTGTTTCATTCAAACTGTTTCTTTTGACAGTATTTAAAGAAAAAGAAAGAACAGGTTTATTCTTTGGTCAGAATTATATTAATTTCATGCCAGTGTTGATTTATAAATGTGAATAAGATAAACCTATGTTTCTGTTTCACACTTGCTCTGAATGATCAGTAGTACTTTCTTTTGTCATTTGTCCTTGAGCTGAGTCAGACTCTGACCTCTGTATCAACTAGACATCCTCCCCCACAACTTCTATTATCATTCCTGATGAGTGGAGCTTCGGGCTTTGATCGGCTTTGCTCAAGTTCATTCTGTGGATGTAAGAAACTTTTTTTTTTAGTCTGCTATGAGTCATGCTTGTTGAAGAAATGCTTATCCTTCTAACTCTTGTATTGTACTGTGTTGCTTTTCGTTGCATCTCTGAGGGAAATGGAAAACAATCCACCTCTCTGTGCGACAGTAATGATCCCACGCGGAGTCACAAGGAGGGAAAAGGTCTGTTACCACTTAATCCACTCCATGAAAAGATTGATTTACTGTACTTTAGATGTACCTGATATTGTCACTTGACTTTGAGCTGAGTCTGCCTCTGACCTTTTACTATCGACTACACATCCAAACATTTATTATCATTCCTGATGAGTTGAGCTCCAGGCTTTGATCAGCATCTCAACTTAATTCTGTGGATATCACGCAGCTTTTCAAGTCTGCTATTAGACACATCCAGCTCTTTTGAGCTTGCAATTTTCAAACTCCTCTGAAGAAATGCTTGTCCTTCTGACTCATGTCCTGTCCTGTGTTGTTGGAAGTTGCTGCTCTGAGGAAAAACGGAAAGAAATTAAGTTGTCTTAGCAAAAGCAGCGCCAACAATGGTGCCAATTTTGAATCGCTAGGTCTGTTTCCACTTAATCCACTGAATAAAAATGTGAATTCTTTACTGTATTTTAGGTTTACTTGATGATGTCACTTGCCTCTGAGCTGAGTCTGCCTCTGACCTTTGTATCGACCACACATCCAAACTTTTATTATCATGCCTGATGAGTGGAGCTGCAGGCTTTGATCAGCATCTCGAGTTCATTCTTTGAAATTTGCACAGTTCTTTAAGTCTGCTATTGGTCCTATCTTGCTTGTTTATGCTCACAAATGAATGTCCTTTTCAACTGACATGTTCTTTTTTAAAAACCTACGTCACAATGACGCCACGCTGATGATAACAGGATGTTAATTAGTTGAGGGCGTACCCTTCACCTGCCTCGTGACTTTCTGACCTCTCTCCCTCTCTGTCTGTCAGCAAACTGCTATCCATCCCCTCATCAGTCCATCCGGGCTTTCTCTCTGGGTTTCTTATCTATGAAGAAGTTACAGTATAGTCCGCAGACACTTCTCTCTCTGTCTCTCATCCTGTCTGTCACCTGCAGGCCACGGAAACTATTGGCTCTAATCTTGTATCTCTCAGCTGTTGCCACGGTGAGTGGGTTTCCAGCTCCGACCAACAGCTTTATCTCTGACCTGCAGAGGCAAACCTGGGAGACCCTATCTCATGCAGACACTCACATGCAAAAGTACAGCACACGCATTCACAGAGCCACATCCATGTGTGCTGCTTTTTTTTTTTCCAAGCAGGTGCAGCCGAGCTCGCTCACGTGTACACACGCAGGAAAACATGCATGTAGTCTTGTCAACACTCCTGTGTGCAAAGGTGAGATGCAAACGCTCTCGCAAACGGACTCTCAGCAAGCAGGAATTGTCATGATGATGAGTGGCTCAGCTCTAAAGACTCAGATAGGACCAGAATATTCTTTATCACTTGACGGTGCACGGCTTAATTTTAGGGACAGTTTTTTATAGTCCAGCCTGAAAGATTTATCAGCCGACTCTGCCGCTGCATTTACTCTCACACACCGAGTCAGCTCCGCTGAAAACAACGGACATTACAGAAAAAGAAAAAAATGCTGAAAGAACTTCGATGTCCACTTTTTAAATCTTTTAAAAACGAAATTCCAATTCCGTGCTGCAACATAGATAGGCCACAACAAAAAGGCATTTCCGAGTCAAACAGGACCAACACCACGGCGGCTGCAAGTAAGTGCTGGAATGGAAATGAGGAATAAAACTTTTGCGGTTGAAAATGCAGCTCAGTAGAGCTAAGCAAATTTGCATTTAATCAATTTGAAAAAGGGTTTTAATGCAAAGTTAGCTGCCGAGGCCTCGCTCTCCGCACACACACACATTCACACACATGCACACACTCCGAGAACTCATCACTCCAACGACATTTCATTGTGCAATCCATCTTAATCAGCTAGCCCATCAGAGACAATATATCCTCCCCTCCATCTCTCTCCTTCTCTGGACGGAGTGATTGAGGGGTGTAAAGAGGAGGATGTTTCTGCCCGCCGTCTCCTCCCCCCCATATTCTCCCCCTCCTCCTCCTCCTCCTCCTCCTCACCAGGACGGCTCTTAAGTGCTTGTGGGTTTTTATGTTTGTAGTGTTTTATAGGAGTGGGCAGGAGCCAGGGGCCGTAAAAGTGTGGAGGGAGGAGGGGAGGTGGGGGAGGAGGAGGAGAAAAGAAGGAGAAGGAGGAGGAATGGAGAGTTACTGTAAATCCAATCTTTATTGAGAGCGACACGAACGACAAACAGCGGCCGCCCGGCCTCCCTGCAACAGCCTGTTCATGATCAATCAGCGCTGACCAAGGGAAGGAAGGAAGGAAAGAAGGAAGGAGCATGTTACATCCACCTGTTAACTCCCAGGTTCTTGCCGCCTGCATGTAACCACACGTGTGTGTCTCTTCATGCGTGTGTGTGTGTTTGTGTGTCTCTGCAGTCAATTGCTAACCACCAGCCAGGCCTGAGAGCTCCCCTCCAAACCGTCCTACCAGTCTGCCAGTATACCGTATAATTGGCCACAGTTGGCTTCAATTGAATGTTTGCAGTGTTAGGGGCTAAATGATTCTTCAAGGCCTTTCAGAGCAGCCAGAAAAAAAAAAAGGGGGAAAAAAAAAACCACAACGCTCCCCTCCACATGTTAAAAACCACATGCACTGGCTCGGCTGCTTCCTAATGCTGATGCTTTGCTGTTGAGATCTGCAACAGGAGAATAATTATGCCGGCAATTTTCTAAACGAGAGTAACTAACTGTCTGTTCTGTAATTGTCCTCGTGTCCCTCGACGTCTGCTCGCTGCTTTCTTTTATTTCGACGCCATATCTCTTTAAGTGCGGCTGACATCACTCAGAGCTGCTTAGTCAATCAGTTAGTCATCGGATGAAAAGGTCAGCCGCTTAGTCGACAAAAAGGACCACAGAGGCGGTCAGCTGGGCAGCAAGTCAGCCAGTCCAGAAAAGGATGATCAGGCTACGCTGCCCAAAACCCCTTTGTGAGTATCCTGTACCTGCCTGTTGCCATGGCAATGCCGTCCGAGACTTAAATACTAGCCTGTGTCCCCTCCCTTCCTTTCTTTTATCCTCTTCTTTTCACTCCTCCAGTCTCTCCCCTCGCCTTTTTTGTGTCAGAGCGTTGACTCTCTCCGTCCCTCAGTCATGTTTCCTCTGGCACTGTTGTGTTTTTTTTCAGTCTCCCTCCCTTCACCTTGCCTCGTCCTCTCTGCTAAATGACACTTTACTAGCTGTTTCGTCTTGTTAATTCCACACTACTTTGCATCGTGCGACTCTGTAAAAGCTCTTGTAAAACACGCACCCGGACGCAAAGTCGCCTCTACAGACACACAGAGACAAATTACAATTACTTGCTGTGTACACACACAGATAATTACTTCAGCATTTGTAGGCAGATGCACGCGCGAAATGCTTGCGAGCGCACACACACAAGTAATAACGCCATAAATGAGAGTCAACGATCAACATATTCACAGGATGCTGGCACAGCTTACACCTGCTGACAGTCAGCTGCCAATAGAGATCTATCATTCTCTGCTAAAGCCTCATCATCAAGCATCATTTAGGCATGCTGGCCTGCCTCGCTCTCCCCTGACACACTGTCTGTGCCAAGACACCGATTAAATTTCCCCCAAATGCACAAACAGCCTTGCGGGAAAAGGTCCTCAGCAGATGAACTGGCTTTGGGCTCCATCTAATGGTCACTAGAAAGACTCTAATTCTAGTTGTGAGTGCTGGGAAACAACTGGCGTGAGATAATGTTCACCCTGTCTGAAAAATACCTTTATGAGATTTGGTATTAGCTTTTCTGTTTATTCAGCCGGGTGACGATGACTCAGATTACAGTTTGTGTAACTCATTTTATAACTGATCACTATCACACTGGTCTGCCTATTGAAAGCCCACAAATGTAGTAAATAAACATGTTTTCTTCATAAGTATTGATATTTTCATTATTGTTCAGCTAAGCCCAATTTTCTTATTACCTGCATGGTATTTCTTCCTTTTTTTCACCAAGTAAAAAATGATTAAATACCAGAAACACATTTAATTTGAGTAAGCTCACATTTTGACAAACAAAGGCGTAAGGAATTGTTGAAAAAAGAAAAGATGCCCGTAAAAAAATATCTTGTTGAGTGAAGATTATTGAAGCTGAAGGCTGGAGAAACATTTTCATTAAACTAACAATGATTATTCCTTTTTGTTTTCTCTCTCTTGTATTGTTTCCATTTAATCATATAATGACTGTAGGCAGGTTGTTTGGCTTGTTGTTAGGTAACATCGTGATAACACAAAGCTGTTTGCATCAGGATGTTTTAGTTTGATTTGGTATTGTTGTAGTGCAGGTTTTTGTGTATTCTTTCTAAGTCGGTTCTCTGGTGAGTTATATAATCAAGACATGGCAACTCAACAGCAAAACATATTAATCAATATGCATAAAAATAGCCACCAGTAACAATTTTGATAATCAATTAATCATTATCAATTGTTTGAACAAAGCAAAAATGACTTCTATTCTTTTTTCTGATGTGGAGACTGTATTTTATGTTGTAACAAATGAATCATCTTTTGGTTTAGGAGTGTAACTTGATTAGACAGATGTATAACAAAGTGATTAGTCAGAAAATAATCATGAGGTTAACTTATTATGACAATAATCAACAGCTGCAGCTCTAGTTTAGCTCCAGTTAATGCACCACATCAGCGGTTTGTTTGGTTGCAGTAACAGACGCGTGTTTCCAAACACACGGCAGGTGGATACCACATAAACAAGACGTGACATGTTTGGCCTTTAACACAACAAAACTACTTCTGTATACATGCAGGACGTTCAGACCAGTTATGGCTGGTGTGTTACCAACTAATTACAGTAGCTGTGTTCACTGACAGCTGATTTTTCCTATTTTTTTGACCAATTACTGCCTTCACATAAGACAAGCTAACAGCAAAAGGAGTTGCTACTGGCCTTCAAAGGGCGCATTAGTTTAACTCCGGCTATTTTACATAGTTCCATTTCAAAGCAGTCAGTCCATTATCTGCTCAGTACTGGGACTTCACATAATCGCTTGCTGGGCTTCCGGGTTACTTTGCCTCCTTTTGAAGTTTCAAAGGAGACAGTGAGCAATCCTCCTGATTCTAAAACCTTTTGTTGTTCTTGTATTTGAACACGCTGTATGTTCACGTCTCTAAAGAAGACTTTGCAGTTTGTGTGGAACCATAATGACGCCTGTAGCCGTCCCTCCCACACACACTGAAAACATCATACCCATAATCACAGCACAAACCGCCTTCACAGGTGTTTTCTGATAAATGTATGTACAGCATATGCACGTCGCTGCTTTGACAGACGGGAGGCTGAACTTCATCTTAGCACACTGATTTTCTTTTTTATCCATAATCCTCCCTCATATGTCGCACTGTCTGGCTTTCTGCTTCGTATTGTTCTTCTGCACGAGTTGCTTTTTTTTCCCACTGAATACTTTAATTGTACGTAAAGAAAATACAATTAAATGTTTTATCTTGCTTTTTCATTTTAATTTAGCGTGTATGAAAACAGATCATCAGTGACTACCTAACCAACACACCGATCGTTTACACACACATACCTGCATTGACGATAGCATCTATCTCCAGTTTGGTGATGTCACCTCTGTAGACGGAAATCTTCTGGTCCAGTTTTTCATTCCTCTGGTAGCGAGGTTGCCCAGATCCTCCTGATAATGAGACAGACACATACAGTACATACAGTGTCGTGATTTAAATACCTGATCAGTTTGCAGAATAAACAATTCTTGGTGGTTTGTTTCTATGCTAGGGATGTTGACGGTTAATCAGGAATTAATTTATCACCGTTGAGTATTAATCAGATGAAAAATGTATTAACCAACAATCAGAGATCAACACAAAGAACACTAACTTAACAAATATATATCAAGATAAAACAAAACAAGTAATACATAATATACAAAAAGATACTGGAAACAAACCTCAATATGAGTTGGATTTTGTTGGGACAATTGCTGAATGGCGACAGACGGAAGCTAAGCAATCAAAATGAGTTTATTGTTGTGTGTTATTTACAATAATTATAATAATTTGGTAACATCGTTAGTGACCTCTGATTAATAATATTAAAATGCTCCTTCTTACTTACAAGGCTTTCAATGGACTGACTCCCTCATATATTTACAGCCTGATCTCTCCAAATTAGAACTGTTTCGGTTTCTGTGCTTCTCTGTTCTGGAATCATCTACCGCTGCTCATTTGAGAGGGAAGCTCTGTTGGCACTTTGAATTACAGACTGAAAAACGCAGTGTTTTCTCTTCTCACTATGATCCCTCCTGATTTCACTGACTGGGAACCCAAATCACTTACTGTTTTTCCTTGATACATACAGAGTACATGTTGGAGAGGTTGTTAAAATGTACAGACACGGACCTGTAGTTACATTTGAAGTTGAAATGCTCTGAGTGTGCAAGTTATTTAACCTGATTTAGCCCACTACAGGATTAAACTAGTCAAAGAGAGCATGTCTTTGGACCCCTCCCAGAAAGCCTCAACACCAGGACCACCCGACCCTGAATGAACCTGACGGTGATTGTGATGGATGTTGGGAGTCTGACCTGCAGTGGGAGTCCACACTCGGATCTCGTCCAGCGGCACGGAGCTGGAAGTCCTGTAGTACTGACGCCTGTCCTTCACAGACAGAGACAGCAAGAAGTCTGAGAGATGGTGGAGAGAGAGAACAGGCAGTGAATAATCTGTTTAACTTGACTTGAAAGGAAACATTTTTGTTAAATATCTAAGTTACGGAACAGAGAAACATGATACCTTCAGCATACCAGCGTGAAGAAATTATATTTAATGACGTTTAGGACAAAAAAGCTCCTAACGAAACTTATGAACAGTAAAATTTCCACTGTGAGCTTATGAACCTAATGGCTTTTTTGTGAATTTCGAGTTTGTTTAAGTAGAGATTTACATAATAAAGACAGCAACATACCGTGTTAAGCCAATAAATCACTTGCTCAATTGATTATGATTACTGATTTTATTTGCATTTATTAATTTATCCAGTTTATTTCTCAGGGACTGTGCATAACGACAAACATTACTGTAAGTATGCCAAACAGCAATCATGACGCACGGCATGTCGATTTCAGCAAAAGCACGACAAAGACATGGGCAGCAACAAAAGCAGAGCAAAATTACAGTACACAATACAATGAGCCAACACAACAGAGCAGAAGACAAAAGTTACAGAACAGCTTTGCAAAAAATGACAGAAGCCAGGACAGACAAACTGTCAGCAGCAGGGTAAAAGTGAATATTGACAGATGCCAAATGATGACAGCACCTAAACTACCGCTGACAGGTTTATAAGCCGTGTTTTTAACTGTGTAGAAAACAGCTTACTGCATGATAAACCAAAAAACTGTTTCTATTCACAACTTCCTGTATCACAACTTTTGTATTCTACAGTCTCTAAATTAAAGGTGCACAGTGTAGTTTTGGATCAGAAAAGAAAGATCTTCATTGACTGTTTTTTACGGACCTTAAAGGACAACACAACGACACTGTTGTACTTTGTTTATATTTGGCGGACCCTGCCACCTTTCTCGCTCCAAACAGAGTTCTTATTTGTAGAGCAACTGAACATAAGGCATCACTTTTGGGATAGATAATTGATTGTAATGATCATTAGTTGAAGTCCAGATGTTTCTGTATCATACATTGACATCATGTTTTTTTAATGAAGGCTATTTTAGTTAATGGTGTGCTAACTGTGATTTGACATTACAGACAACAACATTACAACTTTAACTATTTTAGGGTCTAATATGTCTGTATGTGTGCATTTGTGTTGCTGCTTTGTTGTGATGACTGTTTGATTTGACCGGCATCCATTTTAAAAGGCTCACTAACTGACAGCCGGGCAGGTGTTTGCAGGCATGTAACGGCTCACAGGTTTCTCCTCCGGTTCATTGATAAAGCACACAGTGCAGGGCGGCTGCTGTCACGTTACATTAAAATCCTCCGGGCCTCGGTTGGACAGTCTCTCACCCTTGGTCTCCTTCCAGTCTCCCTCATCGGAGTTCAGGTTAACTTTGAGGGCCATGGCGGTGAGGGTTCCGGTGTGGAGAGACTGGACCAGCGCGACTGTGCCCACTCCGAGGGCGGCACCGAGGGCGACTTTACCCAGCCAGCCTCTCCTCCCCCTGGGTGAGGAGGAACCGTTCCCCTGGTTGGACTTCCAAAATGCTGCTGTTGTTGAGAACTTCTCGGCTCTGGCGGCACCGTTAATATGGCCGCGGACAGGACTTGTTGCTGGCTTCCCCCCGAGCTGGCGGCTCCCACTAGTTAAAATGTGTTTGAACTTGACACCCGGGAAGGTAGCACGGACACGGGACACGGGGCCGGTGCTCAGCGGGGCTCTGATGTATGAAAATAGAGCTGATATTTGCAGTGCCATGCCTGAGAGACGCCGAGGGGACTAAACGGGTCGTGCTGCCGCAACTCAAATGTCACCGAATCAGCCACGCTGTGGTTCGGTTTCGTTTTCGACTAGCAGCACACACCTCTGTCAGTAAACGCTCTCGTGTGCCATATTTGTTTTGGACGTTAACGTGCGGAATGTACCATTTTACGGGGGGGTGTTAAGTGACTGCTGCTGAACGACGACAGGCTTTTAAAAGTTTAGATAGGCGTTGATGTGGTGTAAATTACCGGCGTTAGTAATTTAGTTTATTACTTATGATAAGGATGTGCCGCAGTGTTACCAGCATGTCTACATTTCAGACTCAACTCTGAGTGTAAACCCCTACTGCGGTGACATGGGGAAGCCGAGGCGAATGACCACAAGCTTACGCCTCCTTCAGGACTGTCGGAAATATTAGAATTTTTAAAAAATGAAGGCACACTGGCCGAACAAAAATACTAGTGGACTAAATTTTCAGTTATTTATTTATTTACATAGTTAGTTAGGGATTTATGGATATTTAAGTGCTTCACTTGATTGTTTTTTTCTGTGACATATCTGAGTTTTTATTTTGTGTTTTTATGACACGTTT
Organism: Diplodus sargus; assembly: GCA_903131615.1. Lineage (NCBI taxonomy): Eukaryota > Metazoa > Chordata > Actinopteri > Spariformes > Sparidae > Diplodus > Diplodus sargus. Next base: position 514,585 of record CAEMYA010002106.1, read on the forward strand.
AATTTGACTTTATTTTGCATATCCATGCACACGCATACATGCACCAGTATCCCTAACTAATGTTGAGGTCATTTTTAAATGCCACTCAATGCTAGTGGGCTAAATATAGCCAGCCAGGATTCTAGCAAGGGGAGATAAAGCATGAACCAGTAAACAGGACATTTGTGGGAAAATATATAAAACCAAGGTTTCTACAGTACTACTTGATATACCATACAGAGGGCTGCTTGATTTTAGATTATAATACGCAATGTTAAGTCGGTTTTCATACATATTAATACTGTTTTTTTTCCTTATTAGCACACCCTGTAGAAAAAGTCCCCCCAAAGGCTGCATAAGTGAGGTAGCCCCTGGCTGTTTGTAGGCCTACATCTGAATGTGGTCATGCATGTAGATCAAGGACATTCAGATCACCATTTAAAAGTAGAATTATTTTCCCCAAATGAATCCAGTGGGGGTTAATCTGGACTTGTAACAGTGACAAGAGCCTTGTGCCTTTTTGTTTTAATTGAACCAAGTTATTATCAATTGATATTATGTTGTAAATCCTTAAAACTGCGGCCATCTTTAGAGGGATATTATCAATTTCTTGGCTCTCATAGCTTTATTTTTGCCTAAATATTCTTTACTCAGCCTCTGAGACATAAACTGACACAGCTGTCAGCCGCTAAAATGCAGCATAACTAACCCACACCCAACTCCTCATTGCTGATCTTGCAACATGCAAAAGATGATCAATAATCAAACTGTTGCATGTGTGCTTACAGTTCCTTAAAAAAAAAAGGAGAAGAAAGACAAAGAGAGGAGAGTGATAATGAGCGTCTGT
>CAEMYA010002106.1:515444-540440 GCA_903131615.1 Diplodus sargus
ACTCAAATCGTGAAACCCTTTTCACATTTCCGGCTGGCGGAAACTGACAAAAAAAAAGGAACAAGCCTTTCTTGACAAAAGTGACACAAGCAGCGCCGACAGACCACAACCTGCCCAGCCCCAGAGAGACGAAACTACTGCCAGTTTTCGCAGAAAAACAACTGGGAAACTTCTTCACCGATCTGACAGAGGCCCAGGAGTTCCCCAGTCTGAATTTCTCAAAACCTTGGACGAAGGAGACTAACGGTACTGTCTTTCAGAGTGTGAGTGTGTGTGTGAGCGTCTGTGACAACGTGAGAGAAAGGGAGAAAGCATGAAGGCCGAGAGTTCAGGCAAGGTTTATGTGTGAGGCTTTTGTATTAAATATGTAGATGTGAGGTCGATCATTGGGTCACATCAGGTGAACTGGTCACAGATCAGAACTTATATTCAGAAACATGCAGATAGATAAACTTTAGGCTTCCAAAGGAGGTAAAGAGTGGTGCAAGCATGTCATCTGTACATTGTTGTCTAACCGTCAATGGTATATTCCTTGAAAATACAGATACATGGAGGAAAGACAGACATTTTAATCCTTTAATTTAATATATTTAAGGTGGATTTACACTTTCATACACATGCAGTTGGTTGCTGTATTGGCATTGGATGAACATTCACCCTGGGCGGGTCAGAAAGCGGAAGCGTGTGTCCCTGGTGATAGTTCAAGTCAGAAACAGGAAGTAAATCCATTAAACTGGACATGTTGCCAGAATCAACTCACTCTTCCAGTGTGTGTGTGTGTGTGTGTGTGTGTGTGTGTGTGTGTGTGTGTGTGTGTCAGTGTGCTACTCAGTATCATGTGATACTGAACCATGAGTTAGAGCCTTTTTTCCTCACAGCTGAAAAGCTGTCTAAATTGTGATTGACGAGTTGTTTGTCCTCTCTTTTTGTCATTTACTATCTTCAGCATCCTTTGGAACTGAAGTGAGCTATCAAGTTACCAACAACAATGAAATATATATAATTTTAAAGCAACATTATGTCACTGTTTCACCTTATAATAACAGCTTCTAACTCATGTTGATGGTACAGTGTCTCTGTCTCAGCCACTCTGCCCCCCATCACTTTTCTCTGCACCATGTGCCTTCAGTGAGACTGTAGGATCACAGCGTTACATACAGGTTTACTTCCACATACACGAGACAAACATTCCCATGATGTAATGAGTTGTATTTGTAGTTAGCACCCACAAATTGACATGATTTGTATTTGCAACAGTTGTGTTGCACTCATAAACTCTGGGGGGCGCCAAATCACACAAAGTGCCAATTTCCGCATAATGTTGCTTTAAATGTTGTTTATCCTGTTGTCAACGAATGTAACACAAATTTTCACAGCAGTTCTTTTTATCCTTCATAAAAAAGTATCCTCAACTTTTTCTATGCACTGATATATTCTTTAAAAACATTTGTGGATATCTGAAATTCTTTATTGATCCCAGATGGAAACTGGTACATTGTAATATGTAGTCGAACTGAAATTGTCTCTCATATGTTTATCAATTTATATGTGTATTAAAGTTCATAATTCATCAGTCATGATGTTAAATAATTGCTTAATGCTAAATTTGGGATCACATTACATTTGAACACTTTTCATGTTAGACTTGGTACAAATGTGCAGTTTAATCAATGTGGTGGGGAAACAAATGAAAGAGTAGCCTCGCTGAAGTGATTCATCATAAGTATTATTTATCTACTTGTCCTTCACTACTTTGTCTGAGCTGTCCCATATTTTTGCTCAACAAAAACACACAAAAAAATAACATTTGTCAAGTGTAGCAGATCATTCGAAGAGCATTTGTTTTGCAGCCTTTCATAACAATCTGTCAACAGTCTGACAATGTTACTAAATCTCCCTCTCTCCATGTTTGTCTATCCTTCTTTCTCCCGTCTCCTCTTCTCCATCAGACCTGTCTCCTGTAGATCTCTCTCTCTCTCTCTCTTCCAGCATGGCGGCGTGGGACCTGTCAGTCTCAGTGGAGGACCTGGGCCCTGATGCGCCTCCTGTCACCCTCAGCGTGGCCTCCGACCTCCATGTTGGAGGGGTCATCCTGAAGCTGGTGGAGAAGACACGTGGGTCACTCTCTGTCTGTCTGTGTCTTGTTTGTCTCCGTCTTTCTCTCAGACACTGGGCACAGACTTACATCATTTGCATGGGCAAGCAGGAATTCACACACAGAGTATAGTTAGCACGTTAACAGAGATTCATGATACACCCTCCACACATCCTGTCATCATGAGTCATGCATTACTTCAGCATGCCTGAATACAAACTCCCTGTCTTCTTATTGCATACGTCATGCACTAAACACTCAACACATTAGGGTTACTTCAAATTCAATCCAGGCACTTTAAAAAATAAGATATCAAGACACGAGGAGGGAAAGTCAGTGATGAAGACCAAGTGGTCGAAACATGTCAGCCCTTTTTAATGACTTACCTTTAATGATTTAGAACGACAATGAAAGTATTTCATTAGTTGGATAGTTGTTAAATTATTAAACAATCTAAACATCTCTGTGAAATGTGCTGTGCGATCATTTCATCTGTTTGATATCCTTGAACGCAGACTCTGTGGCGCAACGGTAGCGCGTCTGACTCCAGATCAGAAGGTTGCGTGTTCAAATCACGTCAGGGTCAAATCTTTAAATATGATCAGAATAAAAAATATATAATGACTAGTAAAAACAGAAGCTGGGAAAGGTGAGTGTAGACAGCCTTGACCTCTTCTCTGTAAGGCGTCCATGAAACAAAACAACATCCACACCTTGCAGCCTTTTCTTTGCCTCACCCCAAATTTAGGGTTTTCATTTCAGTCAAGAGCCAGAACGAGGTTGAGCTGAGAAATCTTTGGTTTTCTTTATTCGTGTCTTTCTTGCACCAGGAAGCATGTTTCATTTTTGATAAAAGCCATTTAGTATCTTTATTTTCATCACAAAGTTTTGACCCTGATGTGAGTTGAACCTTGAATTTCTTTGCAGGTGTTTAATGCCCATTTTTTCAGACTCTGTGGCGCAACGGTAGCGCGTCTGACTCCAGATCAGAAGGTTGCGTGTTCAAATCACGTCAGGGTCAAATCTTTGTGATTGAAACAAACACACTGAATGGCTTTTATAAAACCAGAGACTTGTCGTCTGCAAGTAGGACGTGAGTAGAGACCACTGAAGATTTGTCACCTTGACATATCTCTGGCTGGCTATTTCTATCGCTGTGACCATATGGTTTGTTAGCTCTTAAGTGGACCAGTTGGTGACCAGAAATAGACTCTGTGGCGCAACGGTAGCGCGTCTGACTCCAGATCAGAAGGTTGCGTGTTCAAATCACGTCAGGGTCAAGCTCCTTTTGAAAGTGAGTCAGAAAACAGGCAAATATGATTTCTAGATATGTTTGGTCTTCAAGCACAAATTGCTCTTGGAAAAACTGGAGTAACTGAATCCAAAGGCAATCAGGCTATTCCGAAAATACAACAATATAAAGACAGTTTAATTTTTTGCAGGGTCTAGATTGCCTGGACTTTGTCTTTGGTTGTTTACTTTTTATTTCCTTGTTTCCTCACTTGTGTCTTTCTCACACTACAAGGATGAAGACTAAACATACGTAGAAGTCACATTTGTTTCACACACTGCATTTGCCTTTTGTCATTTAACAGTCACACACAAACACTGTTTTCTGAATTACATCATAAGTAAAGACTGAGCTCAACATGATTTGAATATGTAGCCCTCTGAGTCAGCTGCACCACCTTTGTGCCACAGAGTCTGTAAACAGCTCCACCGAACAGTCAGAAACAATTTGACAATGCATCTCACGGAGCCGTTCATAATGTATAATTAATTCTCTATATCTGCCTCAATCTGTTTCCTCTAAATTGACTGTCATCATTTTCCGACAATTTAATTTCTAGCCGAATCATTTATCAGCACAAACAGACGAGCTACCCTGCAGTTATTGAGGTGAGAGACTCTGTGGACTAAATGCTTCTGGTCCTGGACAGATATACCTAATTTAACAACAATCTGTTAAACAGAGTGTGAGATTCAACATTGACCCTGACGTGATTTGAACACACAACCTTCTGATCTGGAGTCAGACGCGCTATCGTTGCGCCACAGAGTCATTTATAGTGGTTAATTCATCCAGTTATCACCAAACAAACCAAATACTCTTGTTGATAAATGATTGTACAGTGAGGCAGAGGAAAGGTTTCAAAGTTTCATCTAACAGATTTTTTTACTCTCGTGTCCATCTTGCAGACAAGAGGGCAGCGCTGTCTGAATTCAGCTTTTGTTACTATTTAGATATTCTCATCACATTTAAAGATTTGACCCTGACGTGATTTGAACACGCAACCTTCTGATCTGGAGTCAGACGCGCTACCGTTGCGCCACAGAGTCTGGAAACTAAGAAATCACCACCAGAAGAGAATTCTAATGTTGAGTGTAATTTTGTAATGACAATAAGGACACAAAGTGGCTTTTATAAAAACATAAACTTGCCCTCCAGGTGCAAGTAGTACAGGAATAAAGAAAACAAATATATCTCACCCAGCGTTCCGTCTGGCTGGGTGTTTCAATCAAACCAAATACTCTTGTTGGTAAATTGATTGAAATTAAATCCTTGCCTCAATTGGGGGTGAAGGAGAGACTTCTATGTTTCATCCAGCACGATTCTCTGTTGTTTTTTGTTGTGGCCGTCTTGCAGACAAGAGGTCCATATTGTTTAGACTTTTTCCAGCTTATATTTGTATGTATTATTCTCATCACATTTAAAGATTTGACCCTGACGTGATTTGAACACGCAACCTTCTGATCTGGAGTCAGACGCGCTACCGTTGCGCCACAGAGTCTGTAAAGTGAGGCACTAAACATTCCAGAAGAATTTGACCTTGAATTTTTCTTTCTTTTTTAAATGTGTAATTAATTCTTCATATTAAATCTAATCTTGTTCTTTTTTTTAGTTACTTTTATTTTTGTGCCGGGTAATTTGCCCGTGGAATTATTTCTCTCTTTTATTATTCTGGCGCTGTCCAGTCCTCGAGGTGAGAAAGTCTCCAGGTGGATGACCTCGGCACAGACAGATAGCATCTAATCATCAGTTTAACAGAGCCACACAAATATTGACCCTGTGAGAGTTGGACACGCATCCTTCTGATCTGGAGTCAGACGTGCTACTGTTGCGCCACAGACTCTGTGAAAAGCCTCATTAAACAGCCATAAAGAACTCGAAAAATTAATTTCACAGAGACATTTTAAATGTGTGATTATTCATTTGTATGAATCTTAATGTGTGTCTTTAGTTGATGGCATTATTTTCTACCTGACAGTTTGATTAGAGAATTAATTAATTGTCCAACAGTTTAACCACTGTCCAGTTCTGTATGTAAGATTACCTCCACATTGATGACATGGGTCCTTGAAAGATGTCTGTGATGGATCAACAATATTGTTCAGGAGCATCAATAATGACCCTGACGTGATTTGAACACGCAACCTTCTGATCTGGAGTCAGACGCGCTACCGTTGCGCCACAGAGTCCGTGCAGTCGTTGACCATAGGGGCGAAAAAGGACTTGACAATGTTTTCTACACAGACGTTTTAAAGTGTGACTATCACCCTAAAACTGTTGATTTCAAATTCATATTATACATTTTCATCCGACAAGTTTAATTTCTAGTAGAATCATGTAACATGTGAGTGTTCGGTTGATTAGGTCAGTAAATCTCCAGATGGATGAACTTGGGGGAGACAGATATAACATAATCATCTGCTAAACAGAGACACAAAAGCATCTCCATTGACCCTGACGTGATTTGAACACGCAACCTTCTGATCTGGAGTCAGACGCGCTACCGTTGCGCCACAGAGTCTGGAAAATGTGAACTCACCACCAGAAGAGAATTCTAATGTTGAGTGTTTAAATCATGTTGGGGTTTAAAAATTTAAACTTGCCCTCCAGGTGCAAGCAGGACAGGAATAAAGAAAACAAAATAAAGCTCACCCAGAATTCCCTCTGGCTGGGTGTTTCAATCAAACCAAATACTCTTGTTGGTAAATTGACTGAAATTAAAACCCTGCTGCCTACATTGGGGGTGAAGGAGAGGCGTCTCTGTTTCATCCAGCACGATGCTCTGTTGTTCTTTGTTGCAGCAGTCTTGCAGGTTGACATTGCAGTCTTGCAGGTTGTTCAGACTGAATTTTTATAGCTTATAATTTTATGTATTATTCTCATCACATTTAAAGATTTGACCCTGACGTGATTTGAACACGCAACCTTCTGATCTGGAGTCAGACGCGCTACCGTTGCGCCACAGAGTCCATTTCTTTCAGGCAAATTCACCCATTTATCAGCGAACAGACCAAACACTCGTGTTGATAAATTGACTGAATTAACAACCCTAGCCATGTTGGGGGGGTGAGGCAATGAAAAAGGTTTCTGTGTTTCACCCGCCGTGTTCGTGTCCATCAACCAGAGAAGAGGTCGATACCGTCTCGGCTTTCCTCTTTTTTCAGCTTGTTTTTATCTAGATATTCTCAAAACATTTGACAAAGTCAGACACACTGTGGTTGCGCCACAGAGTCTGAAATCCAAGTAGTTAAACATCCGCAGAGAACTTGACGATGCATTTCCTTTGTAGAGCGTTTAAAAAGTGCATCACAGATCCTGTTTTTGAAGGCCAATTCAACCACTTGTCAGCTAACAGACCAAACATTTGTGATAGTAAACTAGAGTCCATAATGTTTACACATCCAGTGGTTTTCCAAAAGCCACTGTTGAGTTCATGACATGAAATAAAAGTCTGAACTGTGAAAGAGAATTTCCAATTTTGTTCTGTGATTAAAGAAGAACTCCTAACTTCACGTCAGTGCTTGAAGCCGATTGACGCTGACTGTGTTTCACGTTGCATTGACATCTGTTTCGTGTCTGTCCTCTGCAGAGATCAAGCGTGATTGGTCCGACCATGCGCTGTGGTGGGAGCAGAAGCAGTGCTGGCTGCTGCGGACGGCCTGGACTCTGGAGAAATATGGCATCCACGCCGACGCCAAGCTTTTCTTCATGCCCCAACACAAGCCCCTGAGGCTGTGCCTGCCCAACGGCATCACCCTGAGGCTCCGAGCCTGCTTCTCCAACCCCGTCTTCCAGACCGTCATGGGCATCTGCAAAATGCTCAGTGAGCCTCAGCGTCTTTCTCTCTCTCTTTCTTTCTTTCTTTCTTTCTTTCTTTTTGCTGACTGTCCACACTGCATCCGGGAAGACGGAACATGTGCTAAAGTAACACTGACAGTTGGTTTGTGCAGCAAATTCCACATTCTTGTTAAGAGGTAATACACACAGCACTTTTTCTTATTCCCCGCAAAGAAAGGTGAATAGAAAACTGACCCTGACGTGATTTGAACACGCAACCTGCTGATCTGCAGTCAGACACGCTGCAGAAGTCTGAGAAAACACCAATTAATCTTGCGAGAGACTAAACACCATCGGGACGAGGTGCATTGACAACATTTTTCTAGTTGTGATTTATGTTCACCTGTCCAGTTGTTCAGGAACCACTTTCCAGGTCTGAAGGTGGTAAAAAGAAATGTTTGCCTTGTTTACCGCGTCCAAAAGATGCAATATATACAACAGCCGAAGTAGACTGTCTTTAGGCGGTCAAAGACATTGCGTTGCAGTCTTTGGTTAAATTTCATAAACAAACATTTGACCCTGACGTGATTTGAACACGCAACCTTCTGATCTGGAGTCAGACGCGCTACCGTTGCGCCACAGAGTCTGATCTCTGCCCAGACAAAATGAGTTCCAGACACAGTCAAAATGTGTGATGACTCATCTATATGAAACTTGATATGCTGCTACTAAATTATCAACATTTAGTTCATTAGGGATTCCTCCACTGTCTGGTTCTCGTGGGGATCTGAATGGCTGTACACTAAACCCCTCAATCAGAGCCACATAAAGTGAGTTTATGACCCTGACGTGATTTGAACACGCAACCTTCTGATCTGGAGTCAGACGCGCTACCGTTGCGCCACAGAGTCCATGTAACAGCTCACCAAAGACACGAAAAAAATGCATTCCAGAGATGCAATTCCAATCTCTGGTTATTTATCTATATCACCCTTGATCTGTTTCTTTTGAATTGATATCAAACATTTGATTCTATTATAATTCCTCCACTGTCCAGTCCTAAAGTGAGATGCACCAACGAATAAGGACTGCCAATCACTTCAAAGAAACAAGGCATTTATCTAAAACAGCATTTATTATATATATGCTGTCTCTACTGTTATTATTGTTCAGCGTCTCAACAGCTACTGTTGGTCATTTGATCTTCCCACAACAATCAGGCTTTCTCTTCTCTTCGTTCTGTTTTCTGTCATTATTAAAGCTGCGGTGAAGTCAGTCTGTTTGATAAAAAATAATTTCATTTCCTCTCTGTTACCAAAACAGATATCCGTCACCCAGAGGAGCTTTCGCTTCTTCGGCCCGTGGAGCACAAAAAGAAGAAGAAAGATAAGGACTCGGCTGAGGAGATCTACGACCTGACCGAGGTGCCCCTCACCTCGGGTACGTTCACCACTCTTCACTCACACTGCGGACTCGGACATTCACACATTTTTAGAACTGATGGCCCTGAGCGAAAATCTGACAAGATTTCTTCCTTGAGCCAAAATTCACCAGTTTGTCAAGAGCGGTTTTTACAGCTCTGACTTGCCTTTAGCGCTATATAACAGAAACCCAGAAAATGCTTCGAGGTCCTTACAGTTGTTTCTACATCGTCATAGCAAAGCAGGAGAACTATTTGTGACAACGCACAAAGTGTACATGATCTACTTGTGGATGACCCAGAGATAAACCTGGAACATGCTGAGGAAGTCTAAAAATGGCTACAGCCATTTTCTTAAGCAGCTACCGTAAATCTTAAGGCAGAAATACAGAAGTCGGACTTTTTCCCCATATCAACAAAGTCCCAGTATCTACTCCCCTGGAAAGTTTGACTCTAACCCTGCTGCACTTCCGTTGCAGTATCCCGGCCCTGTCTCTATAACGGCATGCCGGCTCACTTTGCTGACTCACCTCAGATGGAAGCCATCTACAAGATGCTGTCCGTCACGCAGCCTCCTCCCGCCCCCGAGGTCGTGGCCAAGCAGTACCGCCCGGCCAGCGTGGTGGACAAGGCCCACATCCACGGCAGGTATGTCCTCACACATGTCAGCGTGGTTCCCCCTTCATTTACACAAGTATCAACAACAGTCTGTGGAAAGATTTCGACACCGTCGCAGTGAAAAGCAGCGGCTCACAAAACAGGAACAACAGCTCTGATCTTTATCCACTTTCCCTTTTTAACTCAGAGCTCACCCTTTAATTTTAACACTGTGTGCAGACACAATAACATCATGTTGAGGTTCTCCGGAGGTCACACATAGAGCAGAAAGCTGAGCTACAAGTTAGACTTTGTAGGCAGTTGCTGTGTGAGTGAAAGCTGTATAATCAAGCGCAAACAGGTGCCTGTTGTTTGGCTAATTGGGCTCCTGTGGAAGATTAGAGCATGTGCCAACCAATTACTTGTCAGGCTTGTTGACTCAGTGGTTAGAGCTGTTGTCTCACAATAGAAAAGCCCCCCAGTTCAATCCTTATTACAGGCAACAGTATTGTTGGCGGACAAATATGCTCCTTTTGTCAACACTAACCAAGGCGCGCACTTTGATCGTTTAAGATGGATAATTGAACTAAAGCAGTCAAAGGTTTAGCTACTTAAATCTAAGAACGAGTTTGGTTAAGTTTCCTCCTAACAGCATCCTCCAAACTCTGTCTGTTTAGCATGTACGTTGATCGAGATACTATTACCACTACCCTAAAAGTTGATTATAATTTGAGCTATTTAAAGGGTTTCAGGCTTTACAATAGGCACAGAAGCCCTCATATTTCGATTTTCTCTTTTTAGATTTTTATCCTCTCTCCCATTTCTGTCCCCTTCTCGAGTTCAAACTCTAATCTACCTCCAACTAAACTTGGTCATTGTTGTTGTTGTTAACTAGATATGTACTGAGTAGAGCGCATACCTCCACCTCGGCCCAAAAGTCCCTTTTAATTCAATCAAGCCTCAGTAATATCGAATAAAAAGTATATAAATCTGCTAGATCTGGATTTCCTGTTGGTTCCACATCAAATTGTACTCGCTCATGCCCACCACCTAAATATGCCAGATGTTCTTCTTTAAGATCAGTGCATTATACTCTGAGAAATTAACCAGAATGTTATTAAAGATTCCTGGATCCGTCCCTTTATCTGGATGTGCAAGGGAGGCTAATGGGATCTATTCTGGGCCGAGACCCGTCCAACTCTTGTAGTTTTCTGTATTCCTGCTGACAAACCAACCAACTAATAAATGGACACAGGTTAAAACATAACATCCTTGGTGGAGGTATATAACCAAATAATGTTTCATCAGTTACAAAATATATGTATTCACACATAAGATGTATAATTTACATTTTGCACCTTCAGTACAACTCTACAGAAATTGTGGTAGTATTCGTTTGCTTGTGGGTAGGATTGCACATGGAGCTGTTAAATTGTACGACAATGATCAAAACCCCAATAAAACCAGTTCAAAATATAAAATATAAATGTATGTTACATGTGAATACATTAACATGTACTTATTCTTTTTCCCTCACAGGTGGTTGAACTCATCCCGCTGTCTGCTGCAGCAGGGCATCCAAGAAAATGACAGAGTCTGGCTTCGCTTCAAATTCTATGCCTTCTATGACATAGAACCCAAGGTGTGTGTGTGTGTTGTGTTTATAGATATGATATGTGTGTATGTTTGTGCACTCCCTCTTTGATTTGACTCTGTCTGTGTCCGTGCAGTACGATGTTGTGCGTCTGACCCAGCTGTACGAGCAGGCGCGCTGGGCCATCCTGCTGGAGGACATCGACTGCACCGAAGAGGAGATGATGCTGTTTGGAGCTCTACAGGTGTGTGTGTGTTTGTGTGTGTGTGTGTGTGTGTGTGTGTGTGTGTGTGTGTGTGTGTGTGTGTGGACCGGGTTGTAAACATGGGAAAAACAACTTAATGTTAAAAATACTGCATGGGAAGTAGACACTTCCCTCATGAGAAACCCTGCATTGTTACACAGCACAGGATTTACATGTTCCCTTTTTTAAACACAATTATCATAAAAATGTGTTCACTATTAAAATTTCTGTCTTGTTTGACAGGACAAATGTACAAAACCATCCAATAATAAGTCAATGTGCTGGAAACCCTCTGCATGTTCAACTCATCTGCATTAAAAGAGCATGTAAACACTGCAGAGTCTTCAAATGTAGTCAAAAAATGCCACTTAATCTAAACTACATTATTTGATAATTAAGTACAGGAACACATATAATCTCAATCACACTACTGTGTTTTAGATTTGTTGAACACTGTAAAGCTGTCTGTCCATTAGAAGAATCCAGTGATAATGTTACATGTTTTGGTTTTGAGTTGACGAGTATACTGAACTCTGTATATATTAAACATTTGTCACTCTCCTCTCTTACACTCGCACCCGTCTGCAGTACCACATCAGTAAGGTGTCTCAGTCGGAGCCTCAGATGATGAGCTCTAGTGCAGCCATGGACGACCTGGAGTCTGCCCTTCTGTCCCTGGAGGTCAAGATGGAGGGAGAGAGCAGCTCCGCCTCAGAGATGCTGGTCAGATATAATGGATGTACTTGTCTGTTACTGAGTGTTGGGTATTGTCAGGATGAGAGTGAAGTCTTCTCACCTTTTTCCTAACAGAAAAAGCAGACAGTGATTTATGTTAAACCCTCAACTATAATTGCATCTTTTACGATCTGATGACTCATTTCTAATATTTAAAGTTAGTATTATTATAGTGAATTTTACATCTGTACCTGTGGTGATTTTGAAGGACTGTACCTCTTCTACACTCTGCAGGTTTTTGTTCCAGACATGATATCAAAACAAAACAAGAAAGGAAAATCATACAGACAACAATAGTACGATCTTTTATCCACTGAAAAACCTTTTTGTCTTTCATCCAGGACAACATGACTGCACCAGAACTCAACGACTATCTAAAGATATTCCGGTGAGATTTATAGAGATGAGTTCAAACAGAACAAAGCACCAATTTCCTGGAGAAAAAAAACAACAACAACAAAAAACACATATCAGTAATTTTCAAACATGTTGAGCTGAGCGATGGGACTGTGTGTTTCAGGCCAAAGAGGCTGACTCTGAAGGGATACAAGCAGTACTGGTTCAAGTTCCAGGATACCTCCATCTCTTATTTCAAGAGCAAAGAGGAGAGCATTGGAGAGCCCATTCAGCAGATCAACCTCAAAGGTAAAGAATGTCTTGTTGCATTGTTCATTTTTATTATATCTTCCTGCTGTGTCAACAATGATGTACCAACGACAAACTGTATTATGCTCATTTTCAGGTTCAGAATGTTATATTGGGTTACTACTAAAATAGGTTTACATGCTTTAATGCTCAAAAACACATTGGTTGTCTCATTGGTTGTCTCATACTGTCCCGTGCTGCAGCTCTGTATTCCCCCTCTGTCTGAAACACTGTTTTAGCTCCTGTCTCTTCAAGTCTGCTCTGATTGGTCAGCTCACACAGGCCTGAGCCAGCACCACTCACAACAAAAGAGCAGCTGTGCTAAATCAAATTCTCATGTGCCAAACAAGCTTCTAGGCATGAATTAAACACATGTGTGGCACAGTGACACAAAGTCACTGAATTAAAGGCGGGACTACTGACGAGGCGTTTCAGGAGCGGCGTTTTGCGTGGGAGAGAGGAGCTTCTGTTTTTGTGCAGATTCTGATGTTTTTAACTTTCAAGATCTTTGCACTAAAACCTATATAACACACTGGAGGAAAGGAAATAACCAAAAATGCATTCAGTGTCTAAGTTGCATTGTGGGTAATGTAGGTGCTAGTTTTTGAAAAGGAGGAAGTACATGTAGACTCAAAAAGGTGATATCTCTGGCTCCGCTGTATCGATTTTGATTATTTGCAAGTGTTATAGAGTGCATTTTTTAAAACCAGGTGCCTACATTGACCACAATGCAACTCTATGGTGGTAATTTATCAGATTACATGCAGCTTCTTCTGGAGCCACAAAAGGCTTTATACTACTGTTGTTACGTATGCAGTAGTACACCTGTAAACACACTTTGATGTGTAAAATTAGTTGTTCCCCTGAAAGAGTACGCTTGAATGAGTTGCCGATGAGGTAGTAGCTCTTCATTTATTCACTTCTGTGCAGCATCGCTGCTTAGAAATAACCACATGCAAATAATGCAATGATTACCAAACAAGGAAACCTCAATGCACACAAACACTGAGCCCCTCCATATATGGTCAAAATGAGAGTGCTGCTCTTGAGTCTGTTTTCCTCTTCAGACGGTAAGAAGTTAATGGGATCATTCGTAATCCTAGATCGGCACTATGAACCACTTAAAGGCTCTTTAAAAACAGGATTCTGGGATCAAAGAGCAAATGAAGCATTAATAAAGAGAATAGAACTCAAATAGCACAGATGATTAACTGTGAGTGTGACTCATCACACTCAGGTGGGACTCATGGAAGATCATCAGTGTTACTTTTTCACTATCCTACATTTAAATGTCATATTTCAGCACTGAACGTCAGTTTGATATTTATTCTGCACACAGGATGTGAGGTGGCTCCGGATGTTAACGTGGCAGCACAGAAGTTTCTTATCAGACTCCTGATACCAGCACCTGAGGGCATGAACGAGGTCTACCTGCGATGTGAAAACGTGAGGTCACATATGTCATTTCCACCACGTCTATCCTTTGTCTCATTATCTCACCTCTCTGACCACAACCTTCTCTCTCTCTCTCTCTCTCTGCTGCGTGTCTTTGACTCTCGCCCCTCTCAGGAGCAGCAGTACGCTCAGTGGATGGCTGCATGTCGACTGGGCTCCAAAGGCAAGACGCTGGCCGACAGCAGCTTCCAGAGCGAGATCCAGAGCATCCGCTCCTTCCTGGCTATGCAAAAGACCAACTCCGGTTCCCATGGCAACGCACCAGCCAACGACGAAAGCATCAATACTAACAGTCTGGTGTCGCCTCGCTACAATAAGAAGTACAAAACCAAACAGGTGCCGAAGAGGTGGAAAAAAAAGAATAAATATAGTAAATGTTTCATATAAATGTTTCATTTTCAGGAGGCAGCACACACCCATCTGTCATTTATTGATCCTATATGCTGTACATGACATTTTGCAGTGTGATAAGTTTACAACTGAGGTGACTTTAATCCTTTCCCTTGACAGCAGTACAGTAACTTTACACAACTGGGCTAACTTTTGTGCTGAACGCAGCAAAATATAATTACATCTGACACCTTTTACCCTGTGCCTGCTCCTCCAGCTGACCCCTAGGATCCTGGACGCATACCAGAACGTGGCTCAGCTCTCGCTGACAGATGCAGTGATGCGATTCCTGCAGATCTGGCAATCCCTGCCTGACTTTGGGCTCTCATACGTCGTCGTCAGGTAAAATTTAAAGTTCAAATCAGCGCTTCTTAGAATGACACAATTCTGCAGATAAATTTGCTGATATAGTGCTAGTTTGGGAAACTTCATGACACAAGCTGTGAAACAGCTGCTGAGTCCCTGGTCCCGGGGTAACAGTGCTGTAAATATGATTGTTATTAAGGATGGAAAACAACATCCAGCAAGCACAATGGTCTGCGAATTGTCTCAAAGTTTTGAAGGATTTCAGATTGACTTTTGGAAGAAGCTGATTATGTTGTTGCCCAACAGGTTTAAGGGCAGTCGGAAAGATGAGGTACTGGGCGTAGCTCCCAACCGCCTGATCCGCATCGACCTGGGGGTGGGCGACGTGGTGAAGACCTGGCGCTACAACAACATGAAGCAGTGGAATGTCAACTGGGACATACGACAGGTGACACGACATTCAACTTTTGTGTTACAGCAGATCTCAAACTTTTTCTTTGTGGTACGCTGCAAAAAGTGAAGATCAGATAGTTGCTCTGGATTTAAGTATTAATGGATTATCTGGTGCTTTCAATGGAAGCTTCTTAATCCTAAATGCCACTTTCCTCGTATTGAATTTTGTCATTTGTGGTTATTTTCAACTAGATATAACGAGCTATAATGAATTGGCCTGAATTAGACCACAAAGTATCTTTCCCATTAGTGTTCCTGCTGACCGTAGGATATGCAAATTTTCTTTAAAGCAAAATCTTATTTGAAATCTATTTGTGATAACTTAACACAAGTCAAAGTAGACACATTTAACTAAAAAATTAAAAATATAACCTGCCAAATAAGAATGACCTCATTTGCTCTGCCAATAAAATGAAGATAATTACAGTTTTAAAGAATGAATCTCTTCGTGTTTGTGTGTTCCTGTCTCCTCCAGGTGGCCATAGAGTTTGAAGGCAACGTCAACATTGCTTTTGGCTGCGTCACCGCCGACTGCAAAATCGTTCACGAGTTCATCGGAGGCTACATTTTCATGTCCACGCGCAGTCGCGAGAAGAGCAGCACGCTGAACGAGGAGCTTTTCCACAAGCTGACCGGCGGCCATGAAGCTCTCTGAGACTAAAACGCGCATCAAATAAATCCTGCACGGCCCACATTAGATCACCTGCGGGGAAAACCACGTGGAACAGGATTCTATGTTCCACAAAAACATCAGAACAGTACAACAAACGGTCAAAATAAGATGTTTTTATATTTTGTGTCAGTCCATTCAATTTTTTTATACAGCCACACACGCACACACACTGTCATAAGCTGCACACATGGATGGATGATTTAACATGTTCAGACAGTTCAAGCCTTCTGTGGTCATCATGCTGACTTCCCTTTTACTTCAGAATGGACTCCTGCTGGGCCAAACTGCTGGACATCTGGTCCAGGATCAGCAGGCTTGACATCAAACAAACTCATGGAAATATAAAATCAACAGACGTATCGACCGGCAGCAACTTTCCCTTTATCGCCTCACAGTATTCGGACGAAAGCATTGCTTCCTCCTGAGCTTACTGTCACATAGACTTAAGTTTGAAATTTATGGCACATTACTGCAGCAACATTATCACAGCCAAGAGTAGAGACAAACAATCTAGTATGAAGTGTTTTTTCCTGATAAACTTATGAATAAACAAACATTTGTTAGAATAAACACAACAGTTCACTTTTCTTTCTCTGTTGTTTTCACTCCTCATGCTTGTGACATATGGTGACACTTTCTGTTGTTACACAGGAAGCTTCAAACTATTTATCTCTCCTCACATTCGGTGTGTGTGTGTGTGTGTGTGTGTGAGTGTCCCTATCTTACAAGGAACTGTTGAAGCATCCGTTAACTAAAACCACAGTGTCTGCATCCTCCGCTTTTCCCAGACTCAACCACACACACACACACACACACACACACACACACACACACAATATGTCTCCAATGGTTCCTCCATTTAAAGACCCACCCGGTGTCAGCAGTGTTTTACGACTGCTTGGTGAATATTTCTTGGCAGTCAATGTGTGCCATAGTTTATTTAGCACTAACAATGCAATAGACAAAACAAAGCGTCTATGCTCATAAACAAAAAGTGACATTTGCCAGCACAAGATGGTTGAGTTGTCATATAAAAATAAAGCATGCCACCCCGACGCCTTTCAATAAGGGCATGTCTGAATGGATTCTCCGACTGCTGTCCAAAATCGCCTCCCTAGGACGCTCCTGCAAAACAACAAGTGTTTCCAAGGGAACTGGGGTGAGCATCAACCAATCATGGGATGCGAGCGCAGTCAGACGAGTCTCGCTATGACCAATGACAGAACAGTATCCTCTGCTGTTACTGTAGCGGCAGGATGCTCCCTGAAACACAGGACAGACGTGACATCAGTGGACAAGCAAATTTAAGTTTTAAAAGAGAAGATTCTAGATTGAATTGATCTGTGTGACATATTTTTTCTTACTTGTAGGTCTCAGTCTTAAGGCTCGGCTGAAGTACTTAGGGAGAAGTTTTCCCTCTGTGTTGCCTGCAGTCAGCAGCACCCCGTTTTCTGACCAGAAGAACTCGATACCGTCTGTTCAGTTGTATACAGAAATAAATTACATGCAAGAGAGTGTGTAGCCTAAACATATAGATTGAATTGAGTGTACAATGTGGCTAAACTTACCAGCGAGAGCTTTGGGGACATCGATATACACGGCTAAATCACAATCTCTCCTCATACCTGGTGAGAAAATTAATCACACTGAGCCTCTTTGTCTAAATGTTCAGCTGGCGTGTCTCTGACACAAACACACTCTACCAGCTTACCGCTGATGACGCCATCATCCCCTGGCAGGCCCGGTGCCAGGTGGATGTGCGTTCTCTTCATGCGGTTCAGGCCCTGCTGCTGGATGGAGCTCCAGTTGCGGAGGTAAGAGCCATGAACGGCCTCAGCAGGGCAGTCTGAAGAACCGGCCAGGACCGGTTTCAGCTCCAAATCCTTTACCTGGCCACAGCGATGCAACTGGTATTAACACAGCATCTAAACTGTCGGGGGGGGGGTGCGCACTGGAGGTTTCTGGATTAAAAATCTAACACAAAGTGACAAGCTAACCTGAGTAGAATGACAATTGTGTTGCTTCACTACATTTCACTTCTGGCAGGTAAAGATAGCTAGAGAAACCTGGATTAAAATTAAAATGAAAGGCAACGATTGCATCTGCCGATGAATCAGGAGGGAATACAATAACATAATCAACACTGAAGATCCATTTTAGCACCAGCCTCGGTGTTATACCCCAGTGTCTTTCTCTGGCTCCACCTGACACTGATTACTCTTATGTTAGAGCACAAAAATGACATTTTCATTCTAACTGACTGTCGGAGGAGTAACAGCATATGTCACCTGGAGATTTACTTCAAAATGATATTTCAAAGGTGTAAATTGTTTTATTATATTTGCATGCACTCAGTGGAACAGCATTGAGCGTGTTCTGAGCTACTGTGAGATCTCATATAGTTAATTTTCTGCCAGAAGAAAGTGAATCTGCAGTACAGTTAATACTCGTTTAAGAGGTGCCACAATAAGGCGTGACTTTTCCTTTATGTAAATGACATGGAGATTTACAATGTTAATTGGTCCCCAAGAAAGGTACATATTTCTTTTTGAAAGTAATTTTGGTTTAAATTTTATACATACTGACACTGATTTTATAACACATTCTGGCTTGCTGGTCTGCTACCAAATTAAGTATTCCCTCCTCAGTTCCACAGGATTCAACATGTGTTTTTTCAGGACAACATTTATCTGAGATTTACCTGCAGTGAATGGCCCTGACTGGCTCGAATCTGCAGGCGGCCGTCCTCCGGGTGGGAGCAAAGCTTAAAGCGCTGCTTGTCATTTGTGCTCACGACTCTTTCGACGTCTTCCAGTGTGTATGAGCGGAACTGTGGGTGAGCCAGGAGTTCGTCCACGAACAGAAATCCATCTATGAGGATAAGAGTTGTTATGGTCTTATCTCGTTGGATAAATCATGAGATTAGAATTATTTTTTTGACACAGTGTTAAGGATGAATTCAGAAATCTCACAGCAGAAAGAAGCTGGTATGATATGGCACTAAAACAAAGTTTACTTTGTTTAACCCTCAGCTACCAGAATCAACAAAACAATAACATTCCTTGAAGTACTTTTAAGTAACACAGTGTGCAAATTCTCTGCAACAAGTAAAATTGTGCTGCACTCATTAAAAGCAAACATTATGGCCCATTCAAGAACAACGTATATTATATTATTGAGTTATTAACACCAATGTGTAAATCACTTTACTGTTTCAACTGGCAAAATTGGGATACTTTTAGTTACTTATAATACATCGTACTGTCAATTATATTTTGTATTTTGCATCTGAATATGCAAAGTAACTAGTAATCAGTAGTATCACATAACTGTAGCAAAGTATTACGTACAACATTTCGATATGTAATACAGAGGAGTAGAAATATGAAGTAGCAGAAAATGGAGATACTCAAATAAAGTACAATACCCACAATACCCTAAAAAACTATACTTACATGCAATATCTGAGTAAAAATAAACCCTTGAGTTACTTTTCACCACTACCTGTGTACAGTATATGTTATGTCGGTTTAAATCAGGCTGAGAGTGAAAAATAGCCCCAAATCACAGCAGACAGAAGTTAAACATCTATTGAAATGCTTTAGTTTTAGGTCCTATCTTGTTGTCAGAAACTGTGTCAGTATCAGTGCAGGGACACTTTGTGTTGCTTACACCTGGGTGGCTCACCTGTACCCATTTGAAGACCCATCTGGCTGGCTCCATGACGAAGAGCATAAGACATGGACTTAGACAGGCGAACATCTCTGTCCTGGTAGGGGAGAGGGCGTTACTCATAACACACACACACACACACACACACACACACAGATTCAGCTCTAATAATAGCTCTGGTTTAAATATAGCAACTTGACTTTTCCCATACCTAACATTTCGCACAGATCAATTGAAACTCAATACAGTGGTGTTATGAATCAGAAACCAGTCTCTGAAATATCAAAGCTATTAGGTTATATCTTAATTTACAGGGCTACTGTCACCCCTCACCTCTCCACCACGATTCCCCCTCCTTCCTCTCCCTCCTCCTCCTCCTCCTCCTCGTCGTCCTCTGTCACCGAATTGCGCCATCAATTCTAGTAGCTTCTATTGACCAAAAGCCACATTTTAATTTTCATATTCCTGTCAACAAACCATGGCTGCTGTATTCATGAAAACAGGCGTGCTGCTGCTTTCCACTTCCTGTTTGTTTCTCGCCGTCAGCCTGCGGGTGGCGCTGTGGCGTCTCAGCGGGCGGCGTAACACCGACACCACAGAGGAAAAGCAGCATTGTGTGTCCTGGAAGAAAACATCTCTCGGACAGCAGCTGGAGGTAGGAACATATTCATCATACTCGGAAAAAAGCGTGAAGTCTTAACTCGGAGTAGATGCCGACTGTTTCCGGGGAACTTACAACTCATGCTCATGTATCCAAACAGAAACCCGGTGAGCTCCCGGTGACGGGATTCTACACAGACGCTGAGCTAACTCGGCTAATCAGTGTTAGCATAGATGAGCTGTGGCTGCCTGTTTTTCGTGATAGGCAGCCTCGTCATCTCTGTCGTCTGTATTACACGGCATGATGTTCGACAAGCTTCTTTCTACTACATGTTCTTGGCTGTCTTGGTACAAAGTTGGCGTTTCAAATTGTGATTTAGCTCCGGGACGAAAGCTGCTAGTGGACTGAAGGGTATGTCGCCATGGAAACGTAACGTTAACGGTTGACTCTCAACTGTCAGCTCGAAAAACACATTTCCTGGAGAAAAACACAGCGTGAATGCTGACAAATACTTGAGTTTGAAAGCACTGCTGGAACTGCAGACATTAATTGCCTGAAGGACAAAATATTTTTAAATTGTAAATTCTTCACATTGTAGAAGAAATCGAGCCACTTAACCTGCAGTGTTAGCATGAACCTGCCCAAGTGTTCAAAAAAACATGTCGAAGTGCTCTCTAGGGTGCACTTTGTATGGAAAAACGTGAGAAAGTGGCCTCTAGGTTGCCCTTCCAGTGGAGAAACGTGCAGAAGTGCCCTCTGGGGTGCGTCTCCAGGGAACAAAACATGATAAAGTGCCCTCAAGGGTGCACATCCAGGGAGCAGAACATGTTAAAGGGCCCTACAGGGTACGCTTCCTGTGGAGAAAACGTGATAAAGTGTCCTCTGGGGTATAAATGTATCACGCCTTTCTGCATGCTGGTGCCCATCCACATACAGCTGGTGCCGTTTTTATGTTTTGGCCTCTGCTCCCCAAATATCTTGAGTCCACCCCCCTTGTGTGCTCGCCTTGTTCATACAAATGCCACAAATGCCCTCTTAGATGCTTCTTTCGAAGATAAAACATGGTTAAGTGGTCTAGTGTGCCAGAAAAGGCTCCCAAATGGCCGTTTCGGTGGAAAAAATGTGATGAGTAAATCCACACACCTCATTTTACAAAGTAAGAAGACACAGCAAAAGAACCAGCAAGTACAGCCAAAACTATCTGCATGGTTTTATGCCTTTAGTGGTATGTGAGATTACTGAATGTTACATTTGAGCTAGCTGTTACTTTCTAAACAAATCACAGAACTTCCCAAAAGACCACAATACTTTTTGCAGCTGAATACAGAGCTGTGTGATTCAGTTCAGTGGCAGCAGAATTGTCTCTTTCTGTCCCTGTTTTCTCTCATTTTTATCTGTCTCTGCTGCCCAGGTGATGGAGTTCCCTCTGCATTCCCAGCAGCTGCTGTCAGCTCTGTGCTCCCAGCGCCAGCGGGGCTTCCTCTGTGACTGCACAGTCCTGGTCGGCTCATCCCGCTTCTTGGCTCACAGGGCTGTTTTGGCCTCCTGCTCACCTTTTTTCCACATGTTCTACTCAGACTCTCCAGGGATTAGTGGTGGAAATGGCACCAGCAGCTCTGTCACACTCGACAGCGACATCGTCACGGCTGCTGCATTTGGCTTGCTCTTGGACTTTGTCTATGAAGGGGTGCTACGGCTGGAAGACGCTCCACCAGTGGAGGACATATTGGCTGCTGCAAGCTTTCTGCACATGAACGAGGTGGTGAGAGTGTGTAAGAGACGACTGCAGAGACGAGGCCCTCTGGCTGAGGCAGACAGCACTCGCTCGGAAGAGAGTGCTGGAGCGAGGAGGGCAATAGAGACAGGAAGGGAGGGTGGGGGTGACGGTGGAGCTGAGCCTGCGGCGGCCATGGCAGGAGATCACTTGAATCTTGTCGCCATGGTAGCGCCACTTTCATCAGCGTCAGTTTCAGCAGAGAGGAGACAGTTGGAGTGTGAGCGGAGGACTGGCAGGGGGTCATCAGAGGCACGAGTTCAGACTCCTTTGAGCCCTGACCTCGCTGACACCACGCAGCCAGGCATGGACGCCCCTCCTCTGCCCCCAGGTGGAGAGCTGGTGCAGGGACTCATCGTGGGCCCGTCTGCCCTCACATCAGGAGGTTACACTAGGTTGAGGGCTGGAGGCCATGGAGAGGGATCGGTACTCTGCAGCCCTTGCAGCACCACTGAGACGTACAGGTATGGGTCAGTTGCGAATTTCTAGACTGTTTCTAACTTAAAAAATAGATAAGTTCACTCTGAATATTAGACAAGTGATAAGTGTCTTACTTATCACTTATTACTGTTGAGTTAAAATAGGCCAATAAAGCAGAAAAGAAGTAGAAAGAGCATACGAATAGCAATCAGAAACTCCATTCAAAAAGGTACAATACAATCATAAAACACACATAGTTAACTGAGTTAACTTTGTATTCCTTAGCCTATTTGTTGTTTTTTTTATTAAAGCCAGCTGACATCTAAATCCAAGAACTCTCATATGATGAACAGCAATGCAACATGTTAACTTCAAAGTCTAAACTAATATCTTGTAGGTCTGTATGTAATTTACTGATACACATCCAAAGAAATTACTTTTTCTGGATGATCAGTTTATAGATAAATCCAGATTGGTATAGCTTTTAATCAATCCAGTGAACGAAATATCCATCTACTGGAGATATCAGACATTTTTTTGATCAACTCCCAGTGTATATTGTCCGATCTAATTCCCCCACAAAAACATCATAAAGTAAAAGTGAAAATGATGCCCGATATTTAGATGAATGTGTAGTTTGACACCATTAGTTTGAGTGCATTCGTCTCTATGTACACTGGGTTGTTTCTCCATGCACTGATGGACATTTTTATGATTTGTTGTTAAGAAAAGGTTGTTTACAGAACATTTTCTTTCTGTTCACCAGCCACAGCAGTAACCAGCAGCCCTCATCCTCTTCCTCCCTGGTACCAGTGAGCCAGGCTACTGGTCCATCACTGGTCTCTCTGTCCCAGTCAGAGTGCAGCCTTTCCCCAAGACCCCAACGTGACTCTGTACGGAAACCCTCAGAGACTGACCGCAGCGGTACATCAAGTGGAGGACAGCAGATGGTCATGTTAATCCAATCATCATCACTAATGTCAAATTTAGAAACAAACCCAACACACTCGCCCCCGCAGCGTGCAACTCCCCAGATTCAAATCCAGAGCGCTGTGTCACTCCAACGCCAAAGCTTGAACTTCCATGTTGCTGAAACCCAAACCATAAAGAGACCTGAGAGGGAAATGAGAGCTATGGGCCGAATGAGGACAGATGACAATGATGCAGAGAATGTGAAAGTCAAAGTGGAGGCCATTGTTATATCAGACGAGGAGTTAGAGGAGGAGAGAGAGGAAAGCAGGGAGGGGGAACCAGTAATGGAAGTAGACGATGAGTTTGAGGATGACATCCCAGAAGAGGAGCTGAACAACCCTCAGTTCCTCTCCTCCCACCAACAGGATCTCCTACAACTGTCATTCAAAAGCCATCCAAATGACTACTCCTTCCCCCTCTCTCCCTCCTCCTCCTCCTCCGGTGCCGGGCCTTCCTCCCAGGACACTTCCTCCTTCACTGCCTCTCTCATTCCTTCATCCGCATCATCAGCTCAGCATCATTCAGACCATCCTGCCTACTTCCAGGACTTTCAGGACTCTATGGGGAACATTGTGGAGGATGTTCCCACATGTGGCGTCTGTGGAAAGACTTTCTCATGTACATACACACTAAGGCGCCACGCCATTGTACACACACGTGAGCGTCCGTACGAATGTCGCTACTGCTACCGGAGCTACACACAATCAGGCGACCTGTACCGACATATTCGCAAAGCTCATGACCACACGCTGCCGGCCAAACGCAGCAAGTCAGACATGGAACCATCCCTGTCAACACAACCACCACCACAACAACAACAACAGCAACCACAACCACCACCACCACCCCCACCATCACTGAGCTAACATTCAAACAGACAAACTGTTGTATTTCTATACACAACTTGATATCATTACTCTAATTCTGCCTTTAAACCTGAATCAGGTCGGGCTGCAACAAATGATTATTTTCTGGATTGATCAATTAGTTTTTTTTGGTACATAAAATATCTATTACAGTTTCCCAAAGCCTGAGGTGATATATTCATGTCTGACCAAGAGTTCAAAACAGAAAAATAGCGTCAAACACAACTCCAACTAACCTTAGGCTGTTGCATCCTTTGCATTCTCACTTATATTGATACTTTACTTAAACTAGTTTGGTATATAAATGTAATCAGATTCAAGATTCAAGACGTTTTATTGTCATATACACATAGTTTGCACCAGGCAATGAAATTCTTAATTTGCAAATGACCAAAGTTTTGTATAAAGCCCTCTGAACAAGTAACTTTGACTCTGTTGGCCCCTTTTAAAAAAGAAAGTGGTATAGTTTCGATTAGATGACACCTTTCAATTCAAACCTCTCGGCTCAATTTTTGCAAACAATGTCTTAATATTTTTATATTTGTAAACACCCTGATTACACCTTATACTGAGGACATTTATGCCTGTAAGTACAGAAATACGATAACTCACACAGGCACACATTCAGAGTAAACACCAGCGGTGTGGCAATGATATCGGCGCTCATTGATCACACCCTTTATATTCACGTCTGACCATTGTCTCACCAGAACTGATTGATTATATTTGAAATAGATTTTACGACATTGTGCTTCTCTTACAGTTTTGATTGTATCTAACCCTTTTTTAATCCTTCTCATTTTTTATACATTTGTTTTGAAAATGTTTATTGTTGTCAGAAGATGTACAAAAAAACAAAAAAGACTTGTGTGACATCATTCAGCTGGTGTTTGCTACAGTAATAAGGGAAAGCTGTTGTATTTTTTATCAGTTACATGAAATGTAATGTGTGACTGCCTTTTTAGTGTTTAGATTTTAGCCAGCAAAGTTTGTTATAGAATTGTACTGTCTGTGTT
>CAEMYA010002106.1:541642-571161 GCA_903131615.1 Diplodus sargus
TGTTAAAACTGAGGAGAGACAATAAAAAGAACTGCTGTTGGATTGTTTCAACAGCATCAACCCAGAATCTGCTTGTACAGCTGGTGAGCATGTGGTGCGACACAAAGGAAACAGGCTGTAGAATTATTCATTTTAACCGCACTTATGACAGAGATGTGTGTTGTTGTTTTATTATGAAAATGATTGTAAGTAAATCAGACTAGATTTCCCCCTCACATCAAAAATCAGTTTACAAGGACGTTACAAACGACCTAATTAAAATGTGTTGAGTAAAAATGTAATAAATAACTTTACTAATCCTGCTAAAAGAAACAAGCTAATCATCAGCTTATTTCAAAAAACAAGTTTAAGACTGGAAATAAATTTTTTTACTCAGTCCTTTGAGACATGCTTGTGCTTAGTTATATATTACTATAAATAAAGGACCTCACCATTAACTATAGCCTATATAATGTTCATCAGGGATTTACCAAGTGACACAGGTTAGTCTTGGCTTTGATTAAACCAGGCTTATTAAATCCAGCTATAAAAAAAGACTCACTGCGTCGGCCAACTCTGGCCAGTCCATTGCCATGACAACTGTATCGTCAGAGTTCGGAGGTGTCTCCAGGTTCCAGTAGGTCAGTTTGTCAAACACAGAGGATAACCTCACTGTCCTGTCCTGGCCACACACACACACACACACACAATTATCATCATGTAGACATAGTAACAAGTTGTATTCCCCATGCAGTTAGTGCTTTGTCATATATTTTGTTTTATTAGTAATATTTACCTCTTGGTCTGAGCCCGGCTTGTCGATCTCTTTCAGCACTAAACCAGTGTAGCCCTGTGGACAGCTGAGCTCCTGACCCTTCAGCCCACGACCTCTGAATGACACAGTCTTCTCTGCAACAGGAAAAACAAACAAAAGAGTAGTTAATTACAGTTTTCCTATTTGAAACGACTGAGACTGACATGTTTAGATATGCCTTTCTTAATCTGTGACTAGTTGAGTTCCTTAGTTGCTAAATAGATTTTAATCATGGTCTCCAAAATCAAATACCAAGAGCTGTAGATTATACATTTGGCATGATAATGCTATTTTAATTGATTTGTAAAGACAAGTAACATATTCATTCCCTCCTAACGAGGATCACGGTGGAACAAACACCGATCCTGACCTGGGATCTTTCTGAACTAAAGAAGAGGTAATCTGAAACAGACGGGTCAAACAGCTGGACACCAGTCCACTTTTATCTTTGAGACATATGTCTCATATAGACCAGTATCTTTACACGACTGTCCAATTAAAACACGGTCACCAGTGTATAGACAGATTTAGAGAACCTATTGACATTCCAGCTGTAACATTACTAGAAGAAAAGAGAAACTCCACATTTGGTGATATTTTTTATGGTTTTTATCTCCGTCATTGTTTTCTATGAACTGGAAATGACAAGATATCAAACATATTCTGCGTTTACCATGTTTGTGGTCTTTAGTGGTGGCAGTGATGTATTGTGAGACCTGGGCCGGCCCATCGTGTTCGATCTCACAGGGCATCAGGTGGACTGTGGCTCTCTGTGCCTTGGCCACAGATGACACTTGAACACGAGTAACACTTGTGTTACAGGACATCCTGCAACCTGGAGACAGAAGAGGACAAAGCACACAGACGATGACAAATTACACTTTTGTATTCTATTTAAACCAAAAATGTCTTTTAACATAACAAGCAGCCTTAGCATCCTTTGCTGTGAAGGTTTTTTTTCCCCAATTAAAATAACTTATTATATATTAACTGCAGGCTAAAGGATTGTTATCCATGTCTGTTGATGTCAGTTAACTGTAAATATTGCACAGTTTGTTAATATGTACATTTAATCATATTCTGAAGGCTTCTATGACAAGTGCTTTTGTGGATAAACATCAGTATCAGAAGCTGTCAAGTCTTTGCTAACTCCTTGTCAGGCTGAAGTGTGGGAGCTTTAACACAAACTAGTGCAGACTTTCCCTAAAATAAACAGAATCGTCAATACATATTTTATCATATTAGCGTGTTTCATCAGTTGCTCTTCGACAATATCAAACATGCTGTTAAATTACTAAAATTTAGGAACGTAACTCAAATATTACCTTTCAGCAGTTTTCCAGACACTTAAGCGAAATGAAATGTAAAGTTGGATCTCTTCCGGTTTGCGCCAGCCGCTGCGTGTGATTGGACGAGAGCGTCTTCTTCTACGCTCGGAGATATTTTGGCGGGTTCTTTCTGTTGGGCCAGAGGAGGCCTCCCCCCTTTGGTGAGAGATCACTTCCACACCTTTCTTATCTTTTCTTAACTCTCATGTTTTATTAGGCTTTTCTCCAAACGTTTATTGACTAAATATCTCATTTTAAAAATGACTTACTCTGTGTTACATTTCATCTTGATGTTGTACTCATGTAATAATGTAGTAAGTACGACAGGGGCGCCGCCAGGGGGGGAAGGGTTAGGACGATTCCAAGGGCCCGGCACTGACAGGGGGCCCTTTGAGACATGGGCAACCTATACAAGGGCCCAACTAGATTTTTTTTCATGGGGCCCAAAATCCCTGGCGGCGCCCCTTTAGGACGACTCCATAAACAAACTACAGACCAAGATGGTCTCCAGTTTGTTTATAAATTAGTCTATCAGTGTTTATGTCCTCCTTATCTCTTGTGATAGATAACACATTGAGATATTTAATTTATTTACATTGAGTCAAAATGACTGAATGTAAATAAATTAAATATCATTTATTTACATTCAGTCATTTTGACTCAATGTAAATAAATTAAATATCTCAATGTGTTATTTACATTGAGTTATTTAATTTATTTACATTGAGTCAAAATGACTGAAAAATGTTTGCATTAAATGTGACGCTTTATGTAGTGGAATTAAATAAAAATCGTATCAGTAACTTAAATACATTAAAAGTTTTTCATCTTTAATTTTGGTGGAGCAGAGGTGCCTTTCAGGAACAATTCTACATTTATCTCTTATCTGTTTAAGGTTGGGCTTAAAAAAACAATTCTATATAGTCATCACTTCTTAAAGACTGGACTGAATCTGGGTTGTTTTCGATGATTGTAGAATGTTACTACTTATATCACTTTCCCTTTTATTCTTGCAGTGGTGGTAATTTCCTTGCTGTGGTGGTGAACTACTGTAAAATTAATACAGAGGAAATGCTTGATAAAGTCACTGTTTTAGGCAAATTTAGATTTCGTAAGGCTACATGAATTTAAGAGCCATCAGATAATAGGAGATGTAGTCTTTTGGCAGTTTAAAATGAAGACTCTCTAAATGCAATGCAGGATCATAATGCAAAAATCCAGATGTCTTTATGTTATACCAGCTCTTGAAATAGCCAATTGTTACTTTAGCAGAGCATTTTTACAATGACCCATGAATAACAATTGAGATACCTTTTCACAATCGTGTGAACATGTTTGGCAATTTGTGGCGGGGGGGTCATCGGATCGTATCACAGCTCTGGAGCGATATGTAGGGAAGTTAGAGCTTTGGGGCACATTTAGCAGCAATGCATAAAATAAATGGATGAGGCCAAAGTATGTGTGAAAACACAATAAATAAATGAACTCAAAACATAGACTGTCCGTCATCCAACATTTTGATTGAAGACAGTGGATTGAAGTGCCAAGACAAAACAAAACCCTGGCCGTGTTGTCAGAGTCACGTTCAACATTCAGAACTCTGTCCCAGTTGGCAGCAGCATCTCTCTTCATATGGGATGGGCTAAACCCCGTCCAATGGCAGCTTTCTAGGAGCCGAGGATAAGTTATAGGGGTGGTTTTCTGTTCATAACATTTCCCCGGGACAGCAGCAAACTGTGGACCAAGAGACTTCAGGGAAAGGAGAAGTGATTTCATAACAGCTCAAGCTGGGCAGAGGTGAGTTTTTTTATAGTGAGACAGAACACTGTTGCAAGTGCGCTGCTGTTGGATACCACATGGATGTTTTAAGTAAACTGTTTTCTTAAAGTTTTTTAATTTGAATGCTGAGTTAAAACGCTGCAGTATCACCTGCACCCGAGCATAACTCTTGATCTGGATGTGAATCTGTTGAGCAAGTTGTTACTCCTCTCCATTTTTGATATATCAGTAAATACCATTAAAAAAAGAGAGTAGCTATCATGCCTCTCAATACATGTAATACAGTCAGACTGAAGTCATCTGATGTGAAAGGCCTCTGCTTGTGACTCTGATTGGTCACTGTGGTTTTGCAGCATGAGAGCGGCGTTTGTGTCTTAGGCTCCATGAGATCATAACACCCTTAACTGCACCGAATTCGATATGGAATTAAACAGACAAGGCTAGATCTTTCTTCTTTCTCTCAAAAACCAAAGAAAATTGAGGGTAATAGTCAAGCTTTGTACTCAGGAGGATAACTGTGGAGCTGGCCTCCATCAAACTGAGTCAGGAGCTATACTCCTTTTGATTGCTGATGTGACTGACTGCCCTGAGCTTCCTGGGTTGTTGTTTGTTTTCTTTGTGTGGATTTTGCAGCTGTTTCTGGTGTTATGGATCGAGAGAGCGATTTGTGTGAAGGAGATGTTGGAGAGCCGTCGCTCCTCATTGCTCAGGTGCTGCTGAGGCTCCAGAAGACTGTCGTCACGGTGGTCTTACGCATCCGGCAGACCATTGTACAAAGCTTTGTCGTGTCCTCTGTCGTTATCCTGCTCCTCTGCATCGCCGCCTTTTTATATGGGAGCTTCTACTACACCTACATGCCCAGGGCGGCTTTTTCCACACCTGTGCACTATTATTACAGGTGTGTATATGAAGCATGACTGTTACTGTGTGTTTGATTGCCTCTGTTTTGCTTTTGTCCTCACTCAGTCATTCATGTTTATGTCTGCAGGACAGACTGTGAATCCCCCTCCTCTTTTTTGTGCACTTATCCAGTGGCCAACATCTCACTGATGAGGAGCAAGAAACATGTGTGTATGAATATGTGTGTATTTGTATCTATCTCTGTGTATTAAACGTTCCCCTAATCATTCTGTATTCTTTTGAAAATGATCTTTCAGGTTCTGACATTTGGCCAAGCCTATCAGATCTCCCTGCGACTGGAGATGCCTGATTCTCCAACCAATCAGGAACAGGGGATGTTCATGATCAGGGCAGCCTGTTTCTCTCGGGATGGAGGCAAAGTTGCCTCCTCCTCTCGCCATGTAAGTTTCATTAAGTGTTGTTCAGTGTGTGTGTGTACAAACAATCAGATAACGCTTCTAGTTTGCGCAAACTCCACTGACTCACTGCATTGCTGTGTGTTTCGCAGGCAAGTAAACAGCTGTCTGCCTCCAGCTCTCGCTTTGTGAGTACATCGCTGACGCACAATAACCTCTTAATCGCACAGCCTGGTCAGAGCCAGATTAGGGCTGCTTATGCCTGCTGCAGAGCTCTACTGCAACAGAAGGTGATCTTAGTGCTCGGGTGACTGAGATGACAGGAGGAACATGTCAACAAAAGACTGATACAAACACATGGTCTCAGTAAAGATCTTCCAAGTGTAAGAGATGCCTTCATTGACTAAAGTTACTTTATTAAACACTGAGTGATCAGGAAAATTACCCTGATTTTTTTACCCCCCCCTCCCAGTCCACTGAGATCATCTTTTGTTAATATTCATTAAAGTAAGCACACAACCCAATCATTGACTTATCCAGAAAATGTCAACTTTAGCATTTATAGCATCATCAATCATCTTTTCCTATCCTGAAGACATCCTCGTGGTTGTGGCAACATACATTTGTAAGAAAAGATTGATTAATCCTAACTATGTATTATATGTGAGTGTACGGGTGTGTGTATGTGAGACTGAGTGTGTTGTCCTGCTGTGGTCAGGGTATTCTGCGATACCAATCGGACCTGCTGAGGTATCTGGGAACGCTGCTGTTCCTCCCAGCCTTTCTGAGTGGAGCCGCTGAGCAGAAACAAATACTGGACGTGGAGCTCTTCTCAGACTACACAGACGACCCGGTGAGTCCTGCACTACTGCAATGTTTCATCATGTGTCTCGTCAAGTATTTTGTTGAAGTCTACCTAATTTTTTTTTTCCCATGTGCAGTACACCCCTTCTGCCACTGCTGTCATTGAGATCCTGTCCAACAAGGTGCAGATCTACTCTTCACATCTCTACGTTCATGCTCATTTCAGTGGTCTAAGGTAAGAGTGACTCATCACCCACCGCTGGCTACAGATAGAGGTGACCGCTCGATTTTGGTTCTTTTAGATTTAGGGGCAGCTTTTGATACACTCAGCCATAGTATCCTGCATTACTGGACTTACATCATCACTTAGAGATATGGGTGGGGCTCAAGGGCTCGTCTGGTTATAATTTTCATAAACCCCCAGCTGAATTTTTTCTGTTGCTCTGGGTAATCTTATTTTCCTTGTGGTGTCCCCCAAGGTTCTGTTCTTGGCCCACTTCTATTTTCCATATAGTACATGCTGCCTCTGGCCCAAGTTATCCACAATCATGATGTGCTCTTCCATTTTTATGCAGATGACACTCGTTACATGCCCTTAAAACTGTGCTAAAAAACTGAGGTCAGGACTGAGGCCATTCTGGCCAGAGCCCTTAATTCCAACTGCTCTGTTGCTGGTGACAGCTGATAGGAATCTTGGAGTAATATTTTGAAAGGGTTTTGTATGAAGGACTTTTACTTGAAGTTGAGAATTTCCACGGTGTGTTATTGATTCCTTTCTCAAGCGAATGATCTCTTTTTTTTCTTCACTGGAAAAACATACTTTCTTATGTCTTGGTAAGTAGGAGTTAAACTGATGAAGTGGGAGTACAGCCTTTTCTACCCATTTTTTCCACCCTTTTTTAGATACCTGTTGTTCAACTTCCCTCTCATATCAGCCATTGTTGGTGTGTCCAGCAACTTCATCTTCCTCAGTCTGCTCTTCCTCATTAGCTACTTGCGGCTGCTGTTGAAAGTTGAATGGAGTCCGGGGCAGGTGAGAGGAGACACAGTTACTGCAGGCAATAAGTGAATATCCAGATTCCGCTGACGTGTTATTAAAACTGAGACTCAACGTGTCCCTGCTGCTTACAGCTCCGATCAGATGGGTTGCTGTCAGTCGATGGGGCGACCAGGAACAACAACCAGCAAGTGGACGGAAAAGATGCTGCAAGTACAAAACCACAGGCATACAGAATTTAAACATTATTGAAATTATTTTCACCAATAACTGGAATAAATTCCTTGACAGGTGCTGCAGAACCGCCTGGTCCGCCGCAGACAACCCCAACAAATGTGAGCATGGATGGATACGACACAAAGGGGCACAACAGACAGATGAATGGTCACGGTGGAAGAAATGAATCAGAGTCCATCAATAATGGAGAGGGAGAAGGAGTAGATGGAGGGTTCACAAAGCTCCCATTCACGACTGACAAATACACTGAGTGATAACCTGAGTTGCCCCGTTTAAGCTCTTCCACACTGATGCTTTATCGTTAGGACCCTCTGATTTATGGGTTTGACTCATTTGAAATTTTATACAAATCTCTCATTGTCATTTCTTATATTTCTTTTATTCCTTAAAATACAAAGGATTACAATATAGATAGAAAATATAGTATAAATAGAGTCAAAATAAGTAATACAACCTTGAAATAGTGAAAGAATTCAATAGATTTTTAAAACACAGTATCAAAACATTTGTCACGTTGTTTTATTCCATTTCATTTCAACACCTTGTTCCAAATCCATTTGTTATTTCACAGTGCAGTTTTATTTAATATCATTCAATATTGCCACATCTTTTTTCTGTCAATCAAAATAAACAGGGCAGAGCCATTTGTGTAATTGACTCTCTTGTGTAAATGGCTTTCGTCTGAGCGACTGCACAGCCATTCTGTCTCAGTCTTTTGTCTTGATTGACAGACAAAGACTCTGTAATAAAAAGCAGTATCGAGAAATGAGGTATTCACGGGTAAGATCTGAAATAAAAAACTGGGGGGAAATACATACATACATACATAAATAGTTAATTACCTGGAAAAGGGAAATGAAAAAAAGCTGTCATGCGGCAGGTATGTTGAGAAAACCAAAAGTGAGCTTTAATCGCATAAAGTTTAAATCTAGACAACATAAACTGGCAGGCAAAGAAAACAGAAAACGCAGGCAGGAGCAAATCCAATAAACTAAAGAGAAATACATCAATTTAACACTACCACAAGGAGTTTTTAACTGGTTATGAAACAGTCTAAATGTAATACTGATACTCTTGTATGTATATAAACATATAGAGTATCATGCTAACGCCTGCCAGTGGGTCCAAATGTAGACTAGAATAGCCTCTGTTTACATTTTCCCAGGCTACAGTGAGAAGGATGTTAGCCAGTTAAAAAGAAGCAGAAGGAAATGTTTCTTTAGATAGTTATATGTTGATGAAGGTTCTCAGTCATCCAGGTCATGGTGGTTCTAAGTGTTGTATCGTAGGCAACTGGACTGGTTCTTGAAGAGGTCTCACCTCTTATCCAAGAGGCTTCCTCAGTTCTAACTAACTGGAGAGGAGCTGCAGGCTTTTAAACTCTGTGTGGGAGTTGTTAATGACATGTTTGAACTCTGAGTTTCAGAGTTGTTAAAGGCCACTTTTGGGTTGTTGAACTAACTGGCCCAGATGTGAATGGCTGTTAAGCTGTCTGGGGAGAGAACTCAGCACTGAATTGTAAGTGGTTGATGAGTAGTGTCGGAATTTTCTTTAGATAACATTTCTTTGGATCATTTATATTTATTTTTATTTGTTTTTGTCGATGGGAACACTGCCACTTTTGTACTTAAGGGCCTTAATAAACAACAAAATAACATAGTTCCTTGTAGTAGCTATAACTAAAAACAAACTGGAAAGGTATAGGGAACAAAATAAGGAACATGTGAGACACGAGGAGTAAATACAGGACTGAGAAAGCAGCCTATGACAACTGGACAACTGAAAGAGGTAAACTTAAAATACACAGGGACTAACTAACTAAAAATCAGTGAACACAGAAAACAGGTGGAAAAAATACAAAGACAGGAGGTGTAAAGAAAAGAATGACACATGAAGAGTCTCTTTCAACATAAAACAGGAAATAACTCATTTAAAACTCAAGACCTTGACAGAAGCAGGATAAATGATTTTAAGATTCTATTTAATGATTCTACATTTTCATGGTTACATCATATATTATATCTGTATTTCCTTATATAAATATTTATTTCAGAATTACTTATTACTTATATTACTTATAACTATTTGTTTATCTTAGCACTCTGGTAGTCCGTATACTTGACACATACATACCTATATTAATATTTTGACACTGACGCTGAACGGCTGGACTTCCTGCTTTCCTATTTCAGTTATGCAATGTATGATTTTAAATCTGTTTCTTTTGCAACTTATAACTATCATGCTGGCTGAAATGTAACTTTAAAATGTTGTTACCAATTGATAAAGATGTTAAATTATGATTATAGCATGTGATAGCATTCATCTTTTCACCTTTATAAAAATATCTTATAGGAGACACACTCATTTTCAGGTTCATGGTTTTATTTTAGTTGCTACTGGAACAGGTTTGCATGCTTTAATGCTCAAAAAACACATCAGTCTTCTCATATTGTCCACATAGTGATGCAGCATTATTCTGTCTGAGTAGCTCTGTTGTCGCTAAAGCCCAGTGTCCTCTGATTGGTCAGTTCACACATGTCTGGGCCAGCAGCGCTAACAACAACAGAGCAGCTGTGCCAATCAAGTCTTATGTGCCAAACTAACAGAGGCATTGAATTATGTAAATGTGTGACATGGTGACATATTGTCGACTACTGACGAGGCATTTCAGGAGCAGTGTTTTCTGTGGGAGAGAGGAGCTTCTGTTGGTGCAGACTTTGAGCTTTTTAATGTTGACCTTTTACATGCACGAGAATATAAAAATACTGAAGGAAAGGAAAAAAGTGAAAAGCCATAACACCTTTAAATGGATTGAGTGTTAAAACAAAATGTCTGTTTAATGCTACATTCTGTTGCAATAAAAGCTGTTAAAAATGTTCATGTGTGTTTTGGTCAAAACTTTTTCTGTAGAAAGAAATAACTGAGCTAAAACAGTTAACCCACGAAGTACATACTCATACGTGGTGGGAGGACACCTTCCTCGCCTGCTATCTGACACAGTCACATCTGTCATTCCTGGATGTCCTCTTGGCCCTGTGGCTCCGTTGGCTGGATGAAGCTTTGGAGACTTACATACGTCACTGCATGCAAAATATGGCACCAGCAGGGAGCAGAGAGGAGAGAGAGATGTAGCTCGATGAAAGGCACAGAGCTTCTTTCACAGGTGGAATACACAGGTAAGGTACGGTAAGGTAAGTTAGACATATGAAGATTTTATAGTTTGATATTTCTGTTAGTGTCATTTTAAGGGTGTTTTGAGAGCGGTGTTTAGTCTTCTAAATCCATTTCCTCAAACGTATTCAAAACTGCAGCTCTTGTAAACATTTCCTTGTTTTGTACAGTCACATGTTGGGCCCATGGAGCAGATACACCGTCTACGCTCCACACTGGACTCAAAGATGGATGTGACGGATGACAACCACGTGGAGGGAATGAAGATGGAAACAGATAACAAGCAAACAATGAATAATGACTTCCCTGCTGGACTATCGGACGAGACGTACCAAAATGTTACAATCAGTGAAGGGCCCTCCAGCAGCTGCGGGATGCTCAGAGCGAGATCCAGACCAAAACTCCAGTCGACGAAAAGCTTCCCCCCTTACAGTCAGTGCATAGGTGGACTCGGAGAGGACGGAGAGCGGGACAATACGATCGCTCATCATCCCAATCTCAGACATGGTGACATGATGAGGGAGGACGTGAACGAGTCGGCTCCAGGCACAGAGAGAAAAGAGGACTTCGAGTTGAAGGCGAGATGTGCAAGGGGTGAAGTGAAGGCGAAATGGAGGACGAGGAGGAGGGAGAGGTTAGGGGGGAGCTATGAAGTTGATCCAGACGGATGGGAGAGCACACGATGGAGCGGGAAAAGACGAGTAGAAGAGACTGAAAGAGAGAGGGAGCATGATGAGGAGGGGAGGGAGGGGGGCACCAACAGGGAGTGGAAACTCTGGAGAAGTAAAAACTCGAGTTTTGAGATAGAGGCGAAGGAGGAAGAGGATGAGGAGAGGAAGAGATCTCCTGTGTCAGCAGCTGTGGAGGGGGAGAGTGAGAGCAGTAGGGAGACCCCAGAGGTTGAAGAGGCCGAGGAGCTGCCAGGCATGGTGGAGGGTCCCACAACACATCAGTGGTCCTCCCCACATCCAATCCTCTCCAAGATTTTGCACTCCTCCTCCACCTCCTCCTCCAGCTCCTCCATCAACCTCTCCTCAGCAGAGAGCGACGAGGTCTTCAGCGAAGGAGAGGATGCCGTCTCTAGGAGGAGGACTTTCAGGAAGGTAAGAATGGTCATTTTCTCTTGTGGCATTAGCCATCATAACAGTGGCTGCTCTGCTTTTCCATGCAAGAGGCCTAAAACTATATTTCTCAACTGTTCTTTGCACCTGTGGTCGGGGTGATTTGCATGGGCTTGAAAGAGGACTTTGACGAGGACAGATTTGAATGGCGTTTGCATGCCTCGCTGCTGCTGCTGCTGCTGCTGCTGCTGCTGCTACAGATATGAGAGCAGACGGAGGAGGAGGACGAGGGAGTAGATGTCCTCAGTGCAGACTGCAGTTTGCATTGTCAGATGCTGAAGAGCAGTCTGAGTAAAAGAGTGCTACAGCATCTTTAAAGTATTCCATCACTGTGGCCAAATAGTAACAGTGTGTTAAACCTCTGCGAATATATCATGTAGACATTTTCTTAAAACTACAGGCTTTGTTGTTAGTCTCTACTGAGCATGCTCAGATCCACGTAGGCGCCTCTTGTTGTTTTTTTTCTTTCAGTGGCCATGCCTGTCAGGTGGCAGCTGTTTTGTGTATATACAAAACAGATTGTAACTGTCGAGGTATGCATTATTTGTAAATACCAAGCGCATTCTGTCAGTTTTTGACGTGCGCAGAAGACTTTAGAGGTGTTTTTACTGTATAATGTGCCACAGCTCTCAATTGGAAAACGTTGCATGTTGGTCGACACTGTCAGAGAAAACTAGTGAAAATGAGATTTGTCAGGAATATTTGTGTGTGTTCTACCTTTATCCCTGTATTGGACCATATGATGTTGGTTGAGCAAAATTCACTGCTAATGACTACAGGGTGTTTCTTGATAGTAATAAGTAAAGAAAAACAGTTAATGGAACAAGTGAAAATGTACTAAATACTCCCATTTATCTTTTTTATTTTTTGTCATATTCTATATCACAGTTGGGAAATAACAAGTGTAAATAATTAAGTTAATGATGGCTGAATTCCATTTAGCTGCTTTGGTTTCAGGGTCCTGTTACTGTTAATGTTGGCACACTGTCACAATGTCACGGCTGACTGGGACACTTTATTAGAATGGAGCCACTGATAATGTTGGAAACATCTGTTCACAGTCAAAATGTCTGCTGTGTTTAAAGCATTTGAACATCCATCAAATACATTCTTAGACTATTCACACTGAGCATGAGCCTACATGATGCTGTGACCATGTCCATAAGTAAGATATATTCAATTAGTTGGCAAATGTTATATGAATTGAAAACAAAACCAGCTTCTTAAAAAGCAATGCATGCTGGGATAGGCTCCAGATCCTGAGCACAGTGTAGCAAATGGATGACGAGTAATTGTTCATTATCTTCATGTGAAGACGATAACAATCTGTTTTGCTTTGTGCCTCAGAGCCGCTCCTGGAAAACCTTCCTGACCATGATGCACTGGTCAATGCGGCGGCAGAGCTCCTGGGTCCAGCTGGCTGGACATCAAGGCATGTTTATCACAGTTCATCCACAAAAAAAATGGCTACAGTTTATGAAAATCATCACTAATTAATTCCAAATGTATAGTTGATTAAACTGTAATTAAATGTTAAAGTTTCACTGTTAACAAATAAAAGTAAAGCTCTATAAACCATTTATTTGCAGTTGTTTACTGAAAAGATGTTTGTTGTATCTTATACATGGTTAATAAAAAGAAGTGTTCATCCATAAACATTATTTAGATGGCCATTACAAAGTTGCAACAGATTTGTATTAACATTTCCAATTTCTAAATAAATGTTTTTTTATTTTTATTGTTGACAGTGAAATAGCTATTAACTCAAAGTTTAATTGACTATAAATGTATAATTTATTAATGATGGTTGGTCTACAAATTAATGTAACCACTAAAGTCGCATAGCTGACGTCGCCCCTTGTGTAAATATCACTGCTGCTGTGTTCCAGCATTTGTACCTCCAGAATGTCAGCTATTCAAGAGCTAAGAGAGAAACAGTCTTTGTCGCTAGAGCTGCATACAGTCTGAGTTTATTCAGTAGAGATCCACAGTTAACCTTTTTCTGCTTTATTGATCAGTTGAATCAATCCTTCTTTGTCCCTTCCTGGCTGTTTCTTGCTCTCGCCAGGTAACTTCCAGCTGAGTGACAGCGGGGAGGTGTTGAAGCTGTACAGCGAGGTGGAGGCGAAGTGTCTGGACTCCCTGATGAGGGACCCGCTGCGACCCTTTGTCCCTCAGTACCACGGCCTGGTCACCAGGGGGGAGCAGTGCTATATCCGCCTGGAGGACCTGCTGAGCGGCCTGAGGAGACCCGTCATCATGGACTGCAAGATGGGAGTCAGGTGGGACTGAGAGCAGTTTTTTCCTAACCAACTAACACTGTAGAGATGAGAGGGCTTTGTGGGGATAAACATCTCAAAGATTGATGTGCAGCAGTAAAATTACGAAGGATTAATGGGCACATAAAATTTCATACTGGCCTGTTTGTTGTATTTTCCCATTACATGCTCCCTTTTGCCTTTGACTTCATCTGTTTACTCCAGTGTATAAAATAGGCTTAACATTACTGTATGTCATGGATTAAATCAGATCTTGAGTTCAGTCACGATGCTAAATTGGGGATGTAATTTGCCCTGGTCTCATTTCAAGACCTCAGAATCCTACGTTGGAAATTCTAACAACATGTCATTGTCAAATTTCATGTTGATGAAGCTTCTCAGTCATCCAGGTCATGGTGATTCTAACTGCTATATCTTTGGCAACTGGACGTGTTTCAGTTTCTTGAAGATGTCCAAGAGGTTTCTTGAGTTCAGAACTGAGGTTGCCTCTTGGATGGGAGGTGAAACGTCTTCAAGAAACTGAAACAAGTCAGCTTACCTACAATATATCGTACAGAAAATGTAAATTCATTTATCACATTGGATTTGATCGGTAACAATAGTCTTTTTATGTTTTCCTCTCAGGACATACCAGGAGGAGGAACTGATCAAAGCTCGGATCAAGGCCCCCCCGCGGAGTGACATGTACCAGAAGATGGTGAAAGTAGACCCCTCAGCTCCGTCGGCGGAGGAACACGCACAGAAAGCTGTGACCAAGTGGAGATACCTTCAGTGGAGGGATACAACCAGTTCTACGTCCACACTGGGCTTCAGGATAGAGGGAGTCATGGTAGGGGTAAAGATCTGTGACATCCCTGCACTACCCAAGTCACAAATAATATCTGAACAAGTGTTTCAAATGTGTCACCTCCACACTGTTGTGTTTTCTTCTCTGTGGGTCAGATGGAGGACGGCAGCGTCCAGCGGGACTTCAGGAAGATTCTGAGTCTAACTCAGGTCACGGAGGCATTGCTGTACTTCACCAGGAGTCAGCTGGAGATCCTGGTAGTTACATTACACTTCTCTCGCTTCAGGAAACACGTCTTAAATCATATCATGATTCGCAAACAAATACATCAAGAACCACATTTTCCAAAAGTCTGACTGTGCCTGAACAGATTGGGCAGCATTAAAAAACTAAAATTGAATAAGAATGAGTTATTTGTTGGGTTTGAGTTTCTGCCCTGTGGGTGGATTGAAGAAATAACCCTGTGATGTTTGCATTATCTGCTGCTGAACAACAGCTTTACCCATCTGTGTTCTCAGAGAGCGTACCACTCCAGACTCCTGGCGCTGAGTGATGCACTGAAGAATTCACTGTTTTTCAGAAGT
The DNA here is from genome assembly GCA_903131615.1 of Diplodus sargus. NCBI lineage: Eukaryota > Metazoa > Chordata > Actinopteri > Spariformes > Sparidae > Diplodus > Diplodus sargus. Next base: position 556,782 of record CAEMYA010002106.1, read on the forward strand.
CATGAGGTTTGTTTACATAAATGGACAAATCTTAGAGTGAAACACATCTCATGGGAACAGCAGCTAAAGAGAAAATCACCATATTGCGCGAAGTATCTTTCATGTTCATTCAAATCCATCCTTCCTTCATATTCTTATAACGAGTCTGCGTTTACTTACATCTCCGATTTGTTCAGGTAATTGGCAGCTCGCTTCTTTTCGTCCACGACCACACCAGCAAGGCCAACGTGTGGATGATAGACTTTGGGAAGACGACCCCGGTGCCCGAGACAAGCGAGCTCCTGCACAATGTCCCGTGGGCCGAGGGGAACCGGGAGGACGGATACCTCATCGGCCTCACCTCCCTCATCACCTCCCTGAGCCAGGCCATCAGCGTGGCCTCCTGGCAGCAGGAGGACGGCTGTGGAGGAGAAAAAATACCGTTACACGAAGTAAACTGAGGGTTGTGGCCGAAACAACTCAGAGTCAGGATCGGGTCGGACAAAACGGCTGCTGTTACACTTTGGACTGCTGAGAGAGGAGACAGCAGGGGAGGAATTCATTTCATTCCATTGAAATGTGATGTGGTGGTCTTGGTATTTTAAAGGTTTGTTACAAAGAATTCTTCCTTCTTTTCTAGGTCCAAAAATCCACGTTCTTTTACCTGCTGGTGCTTTCTTACCAACAGATGTTTACTTAACTGGACTTTAAACTTAAAACTAGATCTCACTTGTGTTGTAGCACATGCTAAGGAAAAATACATCACGCACACACACACACACACACATATGGTTGAACAGCCTGATGTTGTGTTCTGTATTATTATCCGGGATTTGAATTAAATGATGCAGCTGAAACTGTTTCCTGGTATTATAACCTTTATACAAAAGTCCTTCACATATCAGATTGTCCGTCCTAAGTGAAATAAACAATGAACGCCGCCGTCTGCTCAGTCTTTATATTCCCACGTCCACCCCTGATCCACATAATAAATTCTAACCCTAACAGCAACAGAAAGAAAAAGGGAAGCAAGCACACATCCTGTATTCAATACAGGTTGTGTGCTTGCTTTCCTTTTATATGTAAATATGTAAGTTATCTCGTGTTTTGACTGGAACAAACACTGTTTCTTCCAGTCAAAACACGATATAACTTACAGATTACATTTTAGATTCTAGTTTAAATCCCAAAAGCGTCCAAATATAAGAACTGTGTATTGGGGAGCTCTCGGGGGGGAAACGTGTTTAAAATCATGCACAAGACATGTAGAGCAGAATGTTTCCATGCAATGTAAAGTTTTGTATTCAAAACAAAACAAGAAACTGTGAGAATGCTGTTTTGTTGCCAACGGTGATGGAGCGTAACTAAGTACAACCACTCAGGTTCTGAACCTCAGTACAATTCTGGAGTACTTTTCCTTTAAAGAATGGAGTATTTCCATTTTCTGCCACTACATACGTTCACTTTACTACATTTTGGAGGGAAATATTGTACTTTTTACTCTCTACATTCATTTGATAACTTTAGTTAGTGTTACTTCTTTTCTGATTGCAGTCTGCATCAGAGATGGATGAGTGCATTTTTAAATCAGAAGATCACAAATTCCAGAAAATTCTGCTTATTAGATCTGATAATTGTCCAGGTCCACAGTATACAGTAAATGCATGCATGTAAATATATATATAATTGACCTCTTACCTGTACTTTTGGCGCTTAAGTACATTTAATATCAGATACTTTGAGAATTTACTCAATTTGTATGTGTGACTCTTTCTTTTAATTCATATTTTAACATGATATCTTCACTTTTACTCAAGAATGTACTTTATCTAACACTGGTAACCTGCACTGATTTGCTGGAAGCCACAGCACAGAGTTTATCATTAACACTAACTTACACACTCATTTGTTGCCAATTTATCAGGTACACCTCGCTAAAAAATGCAGTCACACTTGTAATAATTCCTTCCTTTGTGAAGTTATAATGTTCATCTGACAGGAGGTGTTCCCAACAGGTAATTCAGGTATTTTGTCCACTCCTTTTATTATAGTCTGCCAATGTGAGTCGACCAAGTGCAGCATGATTCAGCAGCACCACAAACTACACGTGTCAATAAAAAGATGAACCAACACCTCTTTAAAACAATTAATAAATATTATAACCCCTCACATGGCTTGGATTCAGTTCACAGCTGTTGTAGTAGGTCCAACCATAGACATATATACACATGACAGACTGTGTATTTGTGTGTAAAGGTCTAACTAGGTGGCTGTTAGACCCTGACCCCAGACTGCCCACCAGGTGGCGCTGTGCTGTTGATCCTGCTGAGCGGGACAGTCTGACTGCCTCCAGCCCAGACGGCACACAGCTGCAACTATTTCCCCACTATTATCCCCGACAAATTTTACTACAGTAAAATTAATCGCAAATTATCCTGTGAATATTGTGGGAGTCTGTGAGTCCAGTCAGTCAGCCAGTCTGGGTCCAGCTGGATGCTAAAGCTAATTAGCTCATTAAGCAGCTTGCAACAGGTCACCCAACTCAAACACAAGGTAAGGGAAGTTCGGAGAAACGTTCGAACAATAACAAAAACATGTGGAATTTTGCGCTGTTGGTTGTATTTGTTTGAAGGGTAATAAGTTGTGAGGGTGTTGCTGTGGGCCTCAGGGGACCGGAGACCATCTGGATGCAGCGGGGGACTTTCTGCCGGGGTGGCTACCCGAACCTAGCTGTGGTGGCACGTGTGATGAACGACGGTGAGTGCGGGTCCTTCATTAACTTCACGCGTGGACAAAGGTTTTCTTTGGGCTTAAATCTGGTGTGTTGTGGGGAGTTTTAAATATACAGCGACGGGATGTGACTCTGTTCTGGATGTGAGGGCAGTTTGGGTGTTCAAACATGAAGCTAATTAGCTTAATCACCATGAAAGTTTATGCACCTGCTAATCAGCTCAACTACGCATGCGTCATGTGGACTGGTTGTAGCAGGTGAACTTCTCAGTGAAGTCACTGTAGTTCATAATAATAATAATATAGTATGAATTGAATGAAGGCTGGCTCTTAATGTGATTAGCAGGATCTTTAGGTGAATTCTGAATTGTTTGGACAACCAGTGTGAAGTGATCAGTGTTAGTGTTGCATTAGATCTTTGAGTTGACTTGTAGCATAAAGTACAAATTGTAAACAGTTTATGGAAGTTTTGATTAGACCGATGGAAAGTGAGTTGCACTTCCAGCTGAAGTCTTGGGACTATGGACCCTTGATAATAGTAATAAATAAATAAACATATTAACATATCTACGTCGAATGACATCAGATGAAGAAATGCCTCCAGAATGTTTGAATCATATTAGTTATATAGCACCAGTTGGCATCACAACATATCATAACATCATCACTATGGAGGTGAATCATAGTGGGATAATTCATCCTGACAACACAAATCAGATGATTCAAAGATACACACTCTGTGTGGAAACTCATCAGATGTGTACTACTGGGAAAATAAGTAATTGTTGAAAACAACAGTAACTTATTTTCCCAGTAGTACACAATGCAAAAAATTTTTAAGTTATATATATATATATATATATATATATATATATATATATATATAAGTTTAGGTGAATAATATATTTCCAACAAGAAAACGTTCAGTTCACATAGTTTAGAGTTGAACTGGAGAGAAAAACTAGTCAGATACAGTTACAAAAAAGATTGTATTAGTTTGACATTAATAATAAATGCCTGGAATTAATTTTAGGTGTTTTGTGATTATTTTTGGTTCCCCAAAACAATTTGTTATTTAAGTCATTTACAAGTTTAAGAGACTGTATAATTGCCAAATACAAAAATTATTCTATTAAATACTATTCTTGAGTAACGTTATATTTCATTAGCAGAATAATTATATTACTAGAGAATGCTAAAATTAAAACGTGACGTCACCTGCTCGGATTCATGAATGTGAAAATGACAAACGTTGCTATATTAGCAGCATAAAGACCACAAGGGCTAACTTTAACCACGGCTCTTTCTTCCGTGTTTCTGTACAGATATACAAAGCTTTTATAAGTATTTAATGTAGAGTAATAGTTTATTATGTCAGGTTGTCAGCGATGTTATTGTTTCCGTTATAGAAAACCTTCAGGTAGGTTGACAAAGTATGCTAGCTACAACATTTAAGCTAACCACTGGAAGCTGACGTTAGCGTAGACTTTAGCCAACATGTGTAAAATAGCGTTGCGTTATTTTCTCGCAGCTTTTTATCGAGCTGCTTTGTTTCAATCACCCGCGCCGGAGTGTCGTCCCGGAAGGGGAAGCTTTTCAAAGTTGTATTTCCGCTGTCCTATTGTCAACGCGCAGAAGGAGAAGCTAGCTTAGCTGGAAGCTAGCAGCCAGTTACAGACTGGCCACCCGATCACGACGTGGTCGCCTTAGTTTTCCCCTCTTAACGTCTCGGGATGTCGGAGTTCCTTCCATAGTCTGCTGTTTGTGTTTGGTGAAAGACCGATACGACTCGCTGCAAAGATTATTTTACACAGCAAACTGTGTTTTTTAATCTAACACTATTTTAGAAATATGGCGGATGGCGGGCACTACTACAACGGTAAGAGATCTCTGTTCTCTCCAGCTTTAACCTGACATTGTTGTGCTACCTGTACCGTTTTCCCTCAGACCATGGAGACTTTATGGTGAGGAGAGAGGTCAGAAGCACTGGTTACATGGTCCAAGGAGGTAAAATTATATCTCAGGGCCCCTACAGATGTTAACTTTAGTAGACATAAGTGTTTACTCATTGCACAAATATTTACCCATTACATAATATGTACCTTTTGATTTTATTAGTAAAACACCAGAGATGTATTACACTGAACATTTTGAATACAGTTACAGACACAGAGGCCAATAATGTGAGCTCCTGTGCCATGCTGTCTTGTTCCCTGTCTTGTCATGAATGCCCTTTAAAAATGGTTTTTGATCAACATTTTTAAATACAAGTTTTTTACAATTTCTTAATATCTGCTAAACATGTTTTTCAGTACGGAGGTTTTAATGATTTTATCATTTTACCCCGCAAACCATAAGAAACATAATATCCACTTCCTATATGCCTCATCATTATGTAATGTGTTATAAATTTGTTTCTCCTTATGTATGTCTGTGATGTGATACTGAAGTCAAACTGTTCTCTTTCTCAGAGCACGATGATCGAACTGCACCACAGTATCGCAGCCGGAAAGGTAGAGGCGGTCACAAGGGTCGGTCGCATGACAGGTCCCGAAGAGACCGCCAACCGGGAAGCCACTCAGGGGGATTTGGAGGACCTGGGCCAAGGTCCAGGCTTGGCGACATGGATGAAGATGTTGCTATGAGTGACAACTCCCAGGACAGCAGCGCCCAGCACAGATTGTAAGTCATCTAATCAAGCCTGAGGATTGTTAAACACTGTCAGCAGATGCATTCGTTAAGAATGGGACTTGTGGTTTGGCTCCAAAACAAGCAGTTCCCTTTTTTAAAGAGTGCTTGGTGAATTGTTATTAAAGTATGAGTTAAACGCAGTTTCAAGAATAATGTGGTACACAAATGGACGTATAAAACGGAAAGATTTGTTCTTTTCCTTTTGTTTCCGTTGGTATGCGCTCTCCTGAATTCTTTGATGATGGGCTGTTTCCACTGCTTGGTGGCTGATTTGATTCTATCCTCAATTAGCTTGAGTCATTTCAGGGGGAGAAAGTAGAACGAGCCTGCATGCATATTTCTGTAAGTCACCCACCACTAACCACCACTAACCGCTACTGCAGAAAAGACAAAAGGGAAACTGAAAGTTCATTGAGGTCAGTTCAGTAACGTTGGCTGTTTTATTTGAACTTACTGACTTGCATACATTACGAATAGTTAGCTTTAGGGATCTCAGCCCGGACCGGCCAGCCTGTATGCATTTTGACATCAGAGTATGCTTGTTTGTTTTTGGCACTCTAAAGTCAGCAAAAAGCGTGTGACGCCAAGTGAATTTGAACAAATTGTGCAGCAGTGTTCGAGTCTAACAGCGAGAAGCAGCAGCTAAGCGCCCCTTGCCGTCACCTACCTACAAAACAAATGTTTGCAGGCAGAGATAATGACAAAACGTGTAATGTCAGACGACGAGTTTGGATCCACAAATCAACAGCAACACTCCTGGCCGTGATTTTATCCTTCTCGTTTCTCCTTCTCACTCCAGCTGGCTGCTTCAAGTCGAGACTGTTATTTGAACTCATTGTTAAAGGTTGTATTTGGAAAATGCAACCAACCGAGCAGGAACTTTAGTCTGATCTAGGAACTGTATCAGAGGAAATAAATATATACTCTGGTTCCTCCTGGTGATATTTAAACGAGCGTTTTGTCTTTTTTAGCAACCCATATGGGAGGCCTATTCGGAAAGGAGGAGATGGACGTTTTGACAGGCGACCAGGCAAAGGGGGAGGAGGCGGTAGAGGGGGAGGAGGAGGAGGCGGCGGCGGCTTCAGAGGAGGCCGAGGTGGAGGAGGGAGAAGTCGGTCAGGCTGGTTCAAAATAACGGTACGTGTTATACAAGTTGTCTCAGGACATCCATACATTTACAACATAACCTGTGAAAAGACATCACATTCTACTTTCTTGGCTTTTTGACAGATACCACACGGGAAAAAATATGACAAGCAATGGTTATTGACAGCTCTTCAGAACATCTGTTCAGTTCCCTACAGACCTGTACAGGTGAGGATCAGTGTTGTCTTATGATTTGATTTATTTTTTTCCTTGCTTGCTGATATATATTCAGTCTCTATCTAAAAGCTGGATTTAGCTGAAGATTTTTAGAAAAGGGCATTTTTGGACAAAATCTTTGCATTTGTGAGTTTTTAAACATGCCTCCTTCTCCCCCTGTCTGTCCAGTACCATGTTGACCATAACAGGGCTCATTTCTATGTGGATGATTCATCTACCGCTAATGCCTTGCATAAATGTTCCCACAAGATCACAGACACAGATGGGTACAAGGTATGTTGAGGAATTAACAGAAATGTCAATCTTGATATCCTATCTACTTTGATTAATGAATAACCAGAAATCACGCTTTATGTCAAACTCAACATGTGTATGGTATATCTGTTTGCTCAGCTATTGAATATCACCTGTTTACTGTCTCTTCAAGGTGGAAGTTCACGTCAACCCTAGCGCTCCGCCTTCCAGCCTGGTTTCTGATCTAAAGCCTGAACACTTGCAGCACCTGAAGGTAAGAAAGGGGAGGCAATAAAAATCTGAAGGGTCTGACTGAAGCTGTGATAATGATAAGATTTTGAGATGCCTTAGAAGTCTATGATAATAATTTGATGTGGTCTCGATCAGAGTGAGTGTGGAGCTTTGAAGTTGATAAAATAGAAGTTGAAATAGAGTAATTTAGTCTGAATGATGGAGGAGCTGGTGCTACTTAATATTTTAGGTTAATCCTTTTCCCTCTGTCCTTTTTAACTCCATTAAAATTAATTGAAGCAAGTGTCTGACAACTTTTTGCCGTTCAGATGAGGCCTCATGTTGGCTGTTGTTTATCTTTCACAGCAATGCATGGCCAAACGGTTCGATGGCTCCCAGCAAGCTTTGGATTTGAACAACATCCGAACAGATCCAGGTGATTATTCCCCTACACACAAACTGTATGCAGTACATCATATTGGACACAAATTTAACCAGCATCTAACAGTACTAGACTAGTTGTTACAACTGAATATCTTGTTGATCTTCAGATATAACTGTTAGAAGATTTTATTTCTGTGCTAAACTGTGAAACTAAGTTTAAATGTTCACTCTAATGTTGTTTTACATTGAAGCCTCAGTGGTTGTTGCAAACAATCTGGTGATGAAACAGAACTGTTGAATGATTTTACTGTTTTTTGAAAATGCTGAAATCCCGTTTCTGTTTTTTTCATGTGACAGACCTGGTGTCCCAGAACATTGAAGTCATCCTAAATAGGAAGACGAGCATGGAGGCTGTCATCAAGATCATTGAAGAAAACATTCCAGAGGTAACATTCATACTTTGGTTGTGATAATGTTATTGATTTGGAAAATAAAATGGCTGTTGTCAAGATAAAAGTGCCCTGGATGTGCTTATATGTTTCTCTGACTCTTTCCAGCTGACGTGCTTGAACCTGAGTAACAACCGCATCCACAAACTCGATGAACTCGCTGAATTGGTGTCCAAGGTGCCTAATCTGAAGACCCTCAACCTTTCCCACAATGAGGTAAAACTCAGTGAATCAACCAGGCCTTAGTTTGACCTAGTTTTATATCCTCCCGTCACATCAACCTCTTCTGTTTGTTTGGTCGTCCAGCTGAAGTCTGACCGGGAGCTGGACAAGCTGAAAGGCCTGAAGCTGGGGGAGCTGTGGCTGAACAGGAACCCTCTGTGTGACTTCTTCAAGGATCAGGCCTCATACATCAGGTCAGTTACCGATTTTTGGGGGTGAATAGTGACGATTTTATCAGCGGTGTGACTGTTTGTGTGCGAGTAGGGGTGTCCAGGAGGCTTTCCTGTTAAGAGTACACAGCAATGGGCTACAAAAGAAAGTCAAGCAGGCCTTTGAATCTGTGTTAAATAACTGAAAACACTTCCCTAGCATCTGTTGGATCAGCAAGAGGCAGCTGGCATTCACTGTTAAATGCCCTGTAAAAATGTATTTGTGTGTTTCCGTGTGTGTGACAGAAAGAGAAAAAGGAAACAGAAATTAGTTCCAAGTACATGTTTTTCCCCCCTTTGACGATGATTTCCTTTCCACACTACAAATTAAGCATTTCTTACTTTCGACGTCTCTGCAAGGACATCTACACTTGATGCAGTTCCATGTTGTTTTCGTTTCAGCTTGCTTTGTCTCTCCACATTACGAGCAGCCATTTTCTCTCTGCCACTTATTGAGCTTCACTGTGGGGCATCCTTTCAGGCTTTGTTCTGTTTGATGGTTCTCAGTGATGCTGTACCCAGCACCCCTCTGCTGACGTCTTGATTAGTTTTCCCACAAGCTGCTGAAAAACATTATCACACTGCTGATGAGATACAACTCTGAGAAGAAGCACTGTTTTAAAAGAAGATATCCAGCATGACAACCCTTGAAAAAACATTTTACTGTGAACTGCTTTCGAAGAGTTGAGTCTGAAACAGTCTCTTGAGCAGTACTGTAAAACAGTGTAGAGAGGGCCCTCCACAGTTGCCTTGACAAATGTTTGGCTAAAAACAAGGAAAATCCACAGCCAATGAGATCCTCTCCCCTCATAGCACCCTTGCCCACTCGGCCCCCTGTGTCAGGCGAGTATGGAAGGCTGGATAGCCTATGACGGGTAAGATCCCACCTTGAAACCCTGGGACAACCTAAGACAGGCACAGTCACGATTACTCAGCCTCGGTCCCTGTGAGCTCTGACTCACTGAGAGCGCGACGACTGGAACTGATGAAGACGGGACTCCACAGGAAAAGCTGTTGGGCTGAGGCGGAGTGGGATACAGATCATTATAAATGGCCGATGATGGTCAAAAAGAAAAAGCAGTCTGTCTCTTCCATTAAGTTGGTTCTCCTTGGCCTGAAACAGGCCTCTGCTGTTCAGTGAAAGATGTGGAGAGTTTGGCAAGTGCGCTTAACTAACTTCAGAGGGAAATGTGTCCTGGACTGGAAATTTAAGTTGAAATAAATGAAGTTCCAGTTTCCGATGACTGTGACCAGTACAAAAAGCTCAACCATTAAGCAGAGAGCAGAGCAGAGTAGAGACAAATGACTCAAGTCGAATGGTCGAATGATTAATGATTTCCTAGTTCCTCTTTTATTAGAGGCCTGTGCACAAATTAAACTTGAAAATTAAAAGTGGACAGCTTGAGCATGATGATCGATCTCCTCAGAATTGATGGTGGCAATGAGATACTAAATTGATATCTGCTCTGTTGTGCGGCAGTGGGAGGCTGCAGGGATGAGTGGTGGGACTGCTGGGTGCAGCTCACTTTGAAGCCAGCTGTCCTTTTTGTTCTGCTCTATTCTCAGGTTGTCTTTCTTTGCTGATAATCATGGGCGCAGACAAACACACTCACATGATGAACAATGATTTGAGCCTTTAATGGATGATGACTACATTCGCTTGTGTTTGTGTGAACTTCATTTTAAATTTCTTTTACCCAGACCCTGTTTTTTTGTTTGTTTTTTTGGGGTGACATTGACTCATCTGATTCCAGCATCTTCGCCCAAGTTTTTTGGGGAAGTTGACGCGAGACTGGCGGTAACACCTCTCTCCCAGCAATGCATCACCTTTTTATTTTACTAATTCAAAATGGATGTGTTAATTGGTTCCCATCACAGTGTGGCAGCTCGTGGGTCTCTGCATGTTAGTATGAGTGTGTGTTGTTGAGAAGTGTGTTTATGTGGCTTCTCCATGTCAGATCTGTGTATATCTCCATATTGGGGGAGAGGGTGAGTATACCTGCTGGTAAGTACACCTTTTGGGTGGGAGAACTGTTGAAGAGCACAGCTAAGCTGAGAAGCATGTATGATAATCCGTTAGTGGATTTATTCATATATATAAAGGTTAAACCTCTGTGACACTGGTTACAAGTACAGTTCATTGTGTGTATCCATGTAAATATACTTGACTGTATTCTCTCAAATGCTCTCGACAATGTAGCAGTGTAAAATTACATCAACTGAAAGACACAAAATGACAATAATTGGGTCAGCAGGTGTGACTGACAGTGGTATCTACTGTAATGAACTTGATCTATTTGTGCGTTTGGGTAGTTTGTGATGATAACCTTCCTGCTCTTGGTTTTATGTTCCTGTACCAGTGCTGTGCGGCAGAGGTTCCCCCGGCTTCTAAAACTGGTAAGTAAGAAAACACAGATGACAACTGACATCAAAGAACTAGCTGGCAAAGGCCAAATGTTGTGTCGCCTCATGTCATATTCTAAGAATATGTCTGATAAATAGTTGCAAATGGAATCTATTTTCCAGGGGCTTTTCTATTTGTAAACTGTTCTGCTTACCTGAACAGCCAATCACAGTAATTTCTGTCAACACCAATGATTGTACAAGCTCGACTGGGTACAGAGCTGCCGACAAGGGCCGTCTACAGCCAGTGGTGCAGGATACAATGCACTGACTAGAGACGATGGCTCCGACTTAAAAAAAAGTGATATTGGTAATAACAGCATTCCCTCATGTGTGGTTTCTTTGTAGGATGGCAATGACCTCCCTGCACCCATTGGATTCGATGTGGAAACGCCCACCACCATCCCCCCCTGCAAGGTCACTTGTTTTATCTCATGTGATTGATCATATATTTTTATTCCAAAACAAAAAAAAAAGTTTCTTCGGTGGTTGATTTGATTTAAGATACATTCTGTACATTTAAGATATGTTGTCCTTCAGGTGGAAGTCTTAAGGAAATATCATATTACCAACATAACTTGTATTTCTCCAATTGACAATACAGGGCAGTTGTTTCGGCTCCGATGAAATCAAGGCTCTCATCCTTCGGTTCTTGCAACAGTGAGTTTTTACTTTTTATGTAGAGAATCTTCTTACAGCAGTCATTTTATCAGTGTTGTCAGGGTCAACGTTACACAACTAGTCACTTCAGATCCACAAGAAAGGATCACAGGGTCAAACTGAAGAGAACTAACTTGTGACTGTATTACAGGTACTACAGTATATACGACTCGGGGGACAGACAGCCACTTCTGGATGCTTACCATGATGGAGCATCGTTGTCCCTCACAACACCTTACTCCACCCAGAACCCCTCCAGGTATGAACACACACTGTCTATGTAAATGTAACAACAGTGATTAACACATGAAATCATACATTCATAAGATTTTTGTTCATCTCCACCCATCAGTGGGTGCTGCTCTTACTCCTGCGCCTCCCTATCTGAGTCTCGGCTGAATTCACATGTTTTCTATCTTTGCCTCTCTTCTGGTTTCAGGAGCAGCCTGGGAGAGTATCATAAAGACAGTCGGAACCTGAGAAGGCACAAAGACTCTAGTGAGTTATATATCAAGCTGTTGGCTTGTCACAACATCTGAATTGTAGAGACTGAATATTTGTGAGTATTCTCCTGACGTTTCCCTCTCTGAATCTTGCCTCCTTCAGCGCTACGGTTTCGACTTCTAAAACACACCCGACTCAACGTGGTGGCTTTCCTCAACGAGTTGCCTAAAACTCAGCACGACATCGCCTCCTTTACCGTTGATGTTAACACCTACACCGTGAGTTCATGTTTTCTGCCAGTCAGCACTTGATCAGCCTTTTCCTCTCCCTTTTGATTTCACCTCTTTAATAATTCTGAAAACTGTTTCCCCATTTACAGAACACACTACTATCATTCACAGTCAGTGGAGTCTTTAAAGAAGGTGAGGTGTTTGGTCATCATGTGTTAAAATGATGTTCTCATCGACTGCAAACTTGAGTGGTGGTGTTTTTGGTGCCAATTTGTGTCATGTCTGTTTTTCAGTCGCTGTCGATGGAAAATCCAGAGAGTCAACCATGTCCTTCTCCCGCGTGTTCGTCACAGTCCCCGCAGGGAACGCTGGGTAAGTGAAGTTAGCTCACAATGGCTTTTATCATCTTCCTGTTGTCTTTCACATTTACTTATAAGAAGAAAAATAGAAGAAAATTCAGAAGTTTTGATCTTCAAGAAAATTCACTGCAAGTGAGGACAAACATCTCACAGACAAATTTATATTTTTTGTTCCAAGATGGATTTTTTTTAATTATGAGGCCACCTGGTGGCCCGTACTGCTTATTTCATCACTCCAACCAGAGTCTGTGAGTGGAGTGAAGCAGTGAGAATTTCTGCTCATGATGCTGTTCATTCCACCTGCTGCACTCAAATAGCTCACCACTCGCTCCAACATTAAGAAGAAAATGTACATTGTAATCTAATTTTATGCTTAAACTGGCATCCAAATAACTGAGCAGTCACAAACAAATTTTAAATCATTTATTTAAACGTCAGGCTTTTTTTTATTATTTTTTATTCTGTTACTTGATTTGCAGAGATCACTCAAGTTCACTTCTTTGAGGTCACTCAATTTGCCAGTTAATAAGGCGCACCTAGTAAATGGAGTCTATTATCATCAACACCCTCTGAAACAATCCCCAAACGTTTCAGACGTCCAACGTTTGGGCCTGTGTGTTCCTGCCTTAAAGTTCATTTGTGGAACAAAAGAGGGAAAAGTTAAACCTCTCCTGAAGTTTATGAAACAGTCCAAGCTTATGATCTGTCTACTTTGTGTCACAGTCTCTGCATCGTGAATGACCAGCTTTTCATCCGGATGGCTACTACAGAGGAGATCCGGCGGGCCTTTGTCGCTCCCGCCCCGACCCCATCTTCCAGCCCCGTCCCCACCCTCACTGCTCCGCAGCAGGAGATGCTCACAGCCTTCTCACAGAAGTCTGGGATGAACCTGGAGTGGTCACAAAAGTAAGTCTTTTTTTCCTGCATGTTCTGTTAGCAATAAATGATGAGTTATTTACTTACCTTTTAAATATCCGTCACAGGTGTCTGCAAGACAATGATTGGGATTTCAACAGAGCGGCGCAGATTTTCACTCAGTTAAAGGTAACACTAATTATTTCAGCTCCGCATATCCATAAAATGTGGTTGTTTTTATTGTAAGTTCCTAAAATGTTTGTTCTTGTTTCTCTTTGCAGACGGATGGCAAGATCCCTGATGTTGCGTTCATAAAATGAAGAGATTAATCATACTTCTGTGAAATAAAGTCTGCAGTCATTTTTATTTAAGGTTTTGTTTTATCCTTTTTTTTGCCTGTTCATTTATTAAGAAAGTAATAACGCTTAACTCTTTTTTGTTTTAACAGCCAAATGTCAAGTGTTCAAGCTAAAGACTGATGTTATGATACAATTTTCTGTTGTCATTGTAACTTTAGTTTTTAGTCATTTGTATATAACTCACTACATGTTTTCATAGGAATAAAGACAGTTGGCCAGTAGATTAAGATGTGTTCACGATGATTTGCTATGTTACGTTTGAATAAAAAATATTTTGTTACACACACCTGATAGACTTCACTTCTGCTACAATAAGACCAAATTACTAACCCAAACTCAAGGTCCATACTAGCTTTTTCTAGAGCTTTCAAAAGCTTCTTGTGGTCTGTATAAATACATGAAGACGGCAAACTCCATCCGCTGAGTGAAATGAAATTCAGTTGAAAGATCCAGAAAGGAAATTAGAAAGGAAAGGCTAGTGAATCATAATTTTGAATGTTTTTACCCCAAAAGCTATGCAACATACACTACAATTAAAGTTAATGTGAGCCACAGCTGAACATGTGAAAACATCTAATCAATAATATGTGTATATGTTATATAAAGCTGTTATATTGC